>CAIGRH010162773.1:0-12695 GCA_903798295.1 Fraxinus nigra | reverse complement strand
CACATTCAAATGTTAAAATATTTTGCACCTAAACTTAAATTTTTTTCTTGATTTTTAACTACACATTTTCTGAAAAATCTCTATCATTTTTTTTTTTAAAAACTCATTTTAATGAATTACCTCTTTTATTGCTCCCGTATTAATTTATAATACATTATTTATTTTATTTTTTTAACCACACATTTTTCAATAAATTAATATTATACATAAATTAAAAAAATTTCTTTCTCTTATATCTATATACACACTATTTCTCTTATTATAAATTCAAATAATGGAGCCGGGCAGTGCATTGATAATTATGGATTATATGGAAATTATAGTTGGTAACTTTGTCCCATTGCGAGAGACCTGTATCCTAATTATTCAATTGCTCTGTCAGAGTCGGAACAAATAGTGATAAGAATTGTGATCGAACAAGATCATCGTAGAGCTTAAATCATTCAAATCCTTTGTTTGTTGTCTTTATATACGCAAAATTCTCATGACGAAACTATAATACAACGCCGAATACGATCCCCTTTTAAGTTTTAACCCTTTTGGGCGAAGGTGGCTCTCCCTTCCCCCACCACGGGGACCATCTTTCGGACAGGACAAGTTTTGCACGTGAAAACTGAAAAGCCTACCAGAAATTAAGGACGGCTATTAAACGGTAGATAGCGAAAGGGTCAAAACGGATAAGACATGTTTCAATAATTTAATACCTTATACACTTTTGCAGCAACTCTGTATACTAATCACAGTACAACTTTGGTTTAGCGATTAATTAAATAGAAGCAGAGTGCTAATACTAGTTGGAATAATGCTTAGTGTAGATTGTGGGTACATTTTAAATTGTCAGAGTTAGTGTGGCACAATATAAAAATTGATGTAAATGTAGCATGATTGTACTAATTGGCACCACAAATTCGTTTGACTTGGTGAACCTCAATAATTATTGAGGAGAAACCAATGCACAATAACGTTTGAGGAGAAACCAATGAACAGTTGTCCCTTATTTGCAATGGCTCTGACACTACATTCTTTGAGTGTTACTATAAATTGAATAAGTTAAAACCCAAAAACCAAATCTTGGTTGGGGTCGAGAATGGAAACTTTAGTTCAATCTGTTGCCGTTTTACTGTGCACTGTATCTGTTATTTGTTCATATGGAGTTATTGGAGTGAATGGTTATATCAAATACAACACTGCTAGTGGAATTGTTGATGGAAAATTGAATGTTCATTTGGTTCTCCATTCGCACGATGATGTGGGCTGGCTCAAGACAGTTGATCAGTACTATGTTGGATCAAATAACAGTATTCAGGTTAGCGTAAGAACTGATTATGCCCTTTTTTTGGAATTACTTTTTGGCTTAACTCTGATTCTGGGCATTTGAATTGATGCAGGGTGCATGTGTGGAAAATGTTTTGGACTCGGTTGTCATGTCATTGCGCCGTGATCCTAATAGGAAGTTTATATTTGCTGAAATGGTAATTTATTTCTTTTTGATTAAAATTATGAAAGCACTGCAAAGATTTGAGTTATTTAGGTTGATCAAAACTGAGACTACTGTAGTGTTGGTCATAATGACGAGGCATGGTTGAAAGGAGTCACAGTGTATAACTAACTCCCAATAGTATTTCAATGCAACTGTTTGCAGGCTGCAAAGTTGTGCTTAATATAATTGAAAGGTTAAATTTAGTTACATATATTTTTTTAATGAAAATGTTCTTGACCATCTATTGCATCCCTTCTCCTCTATATGCCAACTAGCAGGTTAAATTCAGGTATGTTTCTGCTTGTATGATGTGAAATGTGGGCTACTAAATATGCGCACTGGGTCTGGGTGGATCCACCAATCTGTACCAAGGATTAGGAAAATTTTATGGCCATGTCGAAATCTTCCTTTTCTTTGTTTTGTCCGATTTGAAATCAGTCATATTACTGTATATGATTTTGCATTCACGTCTTTCTTACTAAAAGTGAGCTTATATTGAAAATTATTTGCTGGAAAAATGATCACCGTGCATGTATGCTGAATACTCAGGCAAATAATTGGTACTGCATCAACTCTCAGTTCTACTCAACTGATAAGCATACCACAAATCAATAAAAAAAGAAGAGGAAAATCCTAGGCATGTGGAGCTGAGTGTAAAAATACACTATCATGCATATGCATAATGATTGAAGTGCACTATTACTAGGAGTGAATGAAAGATTCTTGAATACGTTAATTGCTTACCTTCTTAAAGATGAGAACTGTGCATAAATACACTATGTAATGCAGTATTTATGTGATGGTTTCCCTGTTGTTAAGAATGAGTTGCTATTATATTAGGCATTTTTCAATAGATGGTGGGAAGAGCAAAGTCCAGAAATTCAAGAGGAAGTAAGAAAACTTGTTGATGCTGGCCAGTTGGAATTCGTGTACGCTGATTGCTTGTAATCTGCTATCCATATCCTTTTCTAGAGAAGTTTGTCATTAAACTGTTTTAATGACAATGGTGCAGAAATGGTGGCTGGTGTATGCATGATGAAGCGACTACTCATTATATAGACATGATTGACCAAACAACCCTTGGCCATCGACTGATAAAGAGTCAGTTTAATAAGACTCCTCGTGCTGGATGGCAGATTGATCCATTTGGGCACTCTGCAGTTCAAGCTTACCTACTTGGGGCCGAGGTATTTAAAAAAACAGTTGTTGAAATTCAAAGAACTGTCAACTTAACACAATCCAGGTCCATAATCTGTGGACTGGATATTGCACGTACATGTATTAATAATTTTTTGTTCTTACTTCATCTTTCATTTATTTATTTGTTTTTTGTTTCTATAGCTGGGATTTGATTCCATTCATTTTGCACGGATTGATTATCAAGACAGAGCAAAACGTAAGGCAGATAAATCTCTTGAAGTTATATGGCAGGCTTCCAGGACATTTGGCTCCTCTTCTCAGGTTATGAATGATACTGGTGGTCTGTACACATTCTTTCTTAAACTGCTTTGTTTTTTATTAATTTGAGATCTGAATCCCTGCAGATATTTGCCAATGCATTTCCTGTTCATTATAGTCCACCACCTCGGTTCCATTTTGAAGTAGATGATGACTTCATTCCAGTCCAGGTTCTATCTTCAAGTATACATTACTTAGTCCCAACAGTCTTTGTGTTTGTATAAGTCCATACATAAGTTTCTCAATTTGTTAAAATGCAGGATAATCCCCTTCTTTTTGACTTCAACGTCGACACACGAGTTAATGATTTTATCAATGCTGCAATGATTCAGGTAAATTCCAATATTTCTCTTATTCCTTAAATTCAACAGTTACTATTGTTAAACAGTGCATCATTTAGAAGGTAAGACTGCGTGTGCAGTTGATGGCCAATTGGTCTTTGTTACACAGGCAAACGTGACTCGAACCAATCATATTATGTGGACCATGGGTGATGACTTCCAATATCAGTATGCTGAGTCTTGGTTCAAGCAAATGGACAAACTAATTCATTACGTTAACAAGGTATTATTTTCTGCTTCTTTGCTTTCCTTTCTTTGTTTTTTGGAAGAGATGCTGAGAAGAAGGATGGCTTCAGATAGAAATCTAGACAAAGTTGGAAAATAATTTTCCTCGAGGAAACAGATTTTATTTCGATTCATGTTTCTGCCCAGAAACTTCTTCATATATCACCGTAAATTCTGTAGTTTCTTCAGTGGATCTCTTATTACCTGAAGATAGTATATTATGTCGCTGTAAATCCCAAGCTACTAACATGAAGACATTGAGGTGGGTAGAAAACCCGAAAGAAGGACTAGAAGTGAGATTATTTAAAACTCTGTTTGAAGCCACATATGTAATAATGAAAGAAACTTGGAGAAACCGGAGTTTCTTTCTTAAACCTCTGGATGATTTGAAACTATTTTCAACTATTAAAAGACACAGTTTGAACATACATGTTCAATCAATCAGTCATTGGTTGCTGAGACTGGATCATTGCATGATCTACAGTAAGAAAAATACAAGATACCCAGTCACAAGGTATCTCATGTCTAATTCTGTTTAGATTAATTATGCAACAGTAAAGATTAAAAAATTAATAAATTGCCTTCTTATTAATGATAATAAAATATATGATGCTAATAATATGATACATTGTAATACAACAACATTTGCATCATAGTGCCATCCTATATTCTTTTTTGTTTTGTTATTATAGAAATATAANCAACTATTAAAAGACACAGTTTGAACATACATGTTCAATCAATCAGTCATTGGTTGCTGAGACTGGATCATTGCATGATCTACAGTAAGAAAAATACAAGATACCCAGTCACAAGGTATCTCATGTCTAATTCTGTAACAACATTTCTCTAAGAAAGCTTATTTATACAGGATGGCCAAGTGAATGCTTTATATTCTACTCCATCTATCTATACCGATGCAAAACGTGCTGCCAGTAAATCTTGGCCTCTGAAAACTGATGATTATTTTCCGTGAGCTCATTGTTTTGTAACTCTCATTCTGATTTCCTTTGTTCTGGTTTTATATTTGGTTGGATCCACAAAACTGATTTTACATTTCTCGGTTGATTTGCCATAGATATGCAGACAGTGCTAATGCATACTGGACTGGTTATTTTACAAGTCGACCAGCCTTGAAGCGATACATTCGTTTTCTGAGTGGATATTATCAGGTAAGATTGTACAATCCCCTTCTTTTGGGATACATAATGAGTCAAATTAGACCTAGTCACTAGTTTACATTCTTGGGAGTTGGGACTTGATCATGTCTACCCGTACTATCATCCTGAAATATTCAAGTTGGTTTCTTGAACTGCATTGGAGTTAATTATGGAACTGCCTGTTAGTAGTATATGAACTATATTATTACCACTATGACAGAGCGGTAACCTTAAATCCCAGCTTCTGGACATGTTAAGAGCATATTGATAATAATCTTTTTAAGTTATCTTATCCCTGTTTCAGCTTCAACTATGCAGAGTATTATAAAAACATATTGAAATAAATTTTATTTGTGCTTACATAGGCAACTCGGCAACTGGAGTTTCTGATTGGAAGGAAATCAGCTGGACCTAATACTTACAAGTTAGGTGATGCTTTAGGAATTGCACAGCACCATGATGCTGTCACTGGTACCGCTAAACAGCATACTACGGACGATTATGCAAAACGCCTCTCAATTGGAGCATCTGAGGTGGACTTCAACATAATTTTTCACTATATCATATGTATACACCAAATGGATGTTATGTTTCATCATGTTTTAAGTTCGTGTAATTGTAATTTAACTTTTGCAGGCGGAAGTCACTGCTAATTCAGCTTTGTCATGTTTGATCGATTCAAAATTGAGTGGCCAGTGTGCTAAACCCACAATGATCTTTAGCCAGGTGACATTTCACTTTTAGAACTTGTTTCAGTTTCAGTTTCTGCATGAATGCTTATGTAACAGTTATTCTAGTCAACATATGTTTGTATATACAATGGTCTCATTTTTAAGCCAATTTGACTATATGGCCTTGTATCCCTGAAACAGCTGCACACGGTCTTTTTATTGTTGAAAGACCTTTCTTAGTATGTGGTTATTTATATTCTTGCAATTTAAAAGTCGTGAAAGTTCAATCGTGAGTTGATTTATAGTTTTTCTAATCTTCATGGAGGACATTTTATTTATTAGTACCGAGTCCTCGAATTGCAGCTGAGAAAAATAGATAAATATTTGTACTGAGAGAGAGAGAGAGAGAGAGAGAGAGAGAGAGAGAAGTTAAATTTTTCCTATTCAAGATCAAACTATAGATGACTTCAATTTTCATTTGTTCAATGATGCAAGTTAATCGCTAAAGAGCTAATGCATTTGGTGAATGAAATGAAATTTGAATGCTGTTCTATCAAAATGCTACTGTGATTTGATTGATATCCTATTTAAGGTTAATTACATGTTTGGAAATGGACTGTATGCATCTTATAGACATTCTCAGCTGATTTGAATGATCTTTTGGATTTCATGCAAATTCAGATAATTAGTTTGTCGATCCCGGCCTAATGCTGTCTTTTCTTTCTTTTCACCTTTTTAATTTGTGAACAGTGTCAGTTACTCAATATAAGTTTCTGCCCAACTACAGAAGATAATATTTCACAAGGAAAAAGTTTGGTAATTTCTTCTTCTTATGAATCTGTCTTACTGATTTAATGCCCTGGAAAATGTATCAGTTGGTATATATTGTTATCTTTAGGTTGTGGTGGCATACAACCCACTTGGATGGGAACGTACTCACATTGTCAGGATCCCGGTAAGTGTTTCATTTTCTTCATTTCAACCTTTCCATGTTATGGCAGTTATGGAATTCCATTACTATATACTAACTGCAAAGAACCATGTTTATGAATGCATAATTTGATGAATGCCTGAAATTCTTAAAATATACCATCAGTGAGATTAACCAGAAGAGAACTCTGGGATACATGGTCCCATTCAGTGAATTCTACTTTCTAGGTTTACACAATTATATATCCAATCAAATTTCCATGCAAGCAGCATTTCCCCATCACATTGGTAAAATGCTTTCTAATTAATCCTTACTACATCCTTATAAAACCACCACCATCCTGGGTATTGAAAAAGGGATTAAATTCATACTTTAATAGCATGGTGCACGCTTATTTTCCCATTTTAAAACACTGAAAATACGATAGTGAGTCATTTAGTCGGAGGTCATAATCCCATCCCAATACAAGTATTGACATTTAGCATTGATACTTTTGTTGTCATTATTCCTATATTCTTGATGTACTAAGTCTTCGCTTAAGTTGTAGTTTATAAGTTAAGCAAGTATGGTCTTGTAGGGAAATGAGTAGGCTGTCATATAAGCATAGTGGTAGTAGGTAAGAATAGTTGTTGGATAAATACTTTTGTGATGTAATATGTTCCAGCCGTGTCTTGCACCATTTTTTGAATGAAAAAGTGATGTTTTTTCTTCCTCTTAGAGCTCATATTGCAGCATGGTATCAGACCCCTTTTGGCCTTAGAACTCGCAGCAAGAAAGATAGGCAAATACCATAGAGAAAACCAGAAACAATCTTTCACAAAATCAAACGATGGCTTCCAGTGGCTTTACAGCTCCTTTACCTTCGGTATTTATTGGAGAAAATTATGACTTCTGGTCTGCAAAGATGAAGGCATACCTGAAAGCTTACGACCTCTTGGAGATCACAGAAACCGGTGTTGAAGCCTCTCCATTGAGAGCAAATCCCACTATTGCACAACTGAAGTACCATAGTGAGGAAGTTGCTAAAAAGTTTAAAGCTCTTTCATGTATCCAATCAGCTATTTGAGACGCTATCTTCACTAGGATTATAACCTGTGAAACAGAAAACGAAGCTTGGGACAGACTGAAGGAGGAATTTCGAGGCAACGAGAGAACTAGGCAGATGCAGGTACTGAATCTAAGAAGGGAGTTTGAAACTCTTAAATTAAGGATTTAGAATTTGTTAAAGAGTTCTTTGATAGGTTCATGAAGGTAGTGAATCAAGTCAGGCTATTAAGCGATGATTTGCCAGATAAAATAGTAGTAGAGAAGGTCTTGATTAGCTTACCCGAAAAGTTTGAAGCTAAGATCTCCTCACTTGAAGATTCGAGGGATTTGTCTATCATTTCCTCGTCTGAACTTGTTAATGCCCTTCAAGCCACAGAGCAGAGAAGATTAATAAGACAAGTGGAACATGTTGAGGAGCCTCATTTGCTAAGGGAAAGCATGAAGCTCAAATGAGCTATGCTGTTAAGAAACCAACTAATGAGAGGAACCCGAGAACCAAAAAGGAGCTGGTAAAGGAGGAAAATATCCACTTTGTCCACACTGTAAGAGGAAAGGACATTCACCTAAATGGTGTTGGTTTAGGCCAGGAGTACAATGCAGGGCTTGTAAGCAATTTGGTCACATTGAAAAGGTCTGTAAAAATTAGAAGGAAGAGCAGGAACCACAATAAGCTCAGGTAGCAGAGAATCACCAGCGGGAAAAACACTTGTTCACAACATTGAACCTGAATGTCTGCAGTAGTGAGGAAGCTATGTTGTTGGACAGTGGGTGCACTCATCGTATGACTTCCAATCCCAGCATCTTTGTTGAGTTAAATGATTTTTACAAATCAAGAGTTAAAGTTGGGAATGGAGAGTTTGTTAAGGTTAAAGGTGTTGGTGAAATCTCCGTGTTGGTAGGTACAAAGTATATATCATATGTTTTATATGTTCCAAATATTAATCAAAACCTGATTAGTGTTGGTCAATGATTGAGAAATATAATACACTGGTATTTAAAGACAAGGGATGCACTATATTTGATTCATAAAATCAGGAAGACTATTGGCATGAGAAAAAGAAGCTTCCCTTTAGAGAGGAAAAATGTAGGTGATCAGGCATTTGCGGGCACTGTCATTGAGGCTTCTTTATGGCACAAAAGGTTTGGACATGCTAATTATACTTTACTCAAACAAATGCATGAATTGGGATTAGTTGAAAACATTCCTGAAATCAGCTATGATAATTGTATGTGTGATGTATGCTAACTTGGAAAACAAATCAGGATGTCATTCTCGAAAAATCAAGTAAAAAGGGCTACAAAAAGACTCGAGCTGATACACTCAGATGTCTATGGACTATTGAGGACATCAACATTGAATGGAAGCAGGTATTTTGTTCTCTTCATTAATGATATGTCAAGAATGTGCTGGGTATACTTCTTGAAAATGAAATCAGAGGTAGAAAGTGCGTTTCAGAAGTTCAAAAGTTTGGTGGAAAATAAATGTGACAGCAAAGTCAAAGCCATCAGATCAGACAATGGAATAGAGTACTGCTGTAGCCAATTTGACAATTTTTGTGAAGAAATGGGGATAAAACATTAGCTAACCATTCCCTACTCTCCACAGAAGAATGGTGTATGTAAAAGAAAGAATAGGACGATTATGGAGATGGCTGGATGCTTGATGATTGAGAAAAAAGTTCCAAAGGAGTTCTGGGCAGAAGCCGTGAGTACTGCAGTGTATCTGCTTAACAGATTGCCTACAAAATCATTGGACAAAATGACTCATTTTGAAGCTTGGAATGGAACAAAGCCTAATGTCTCTCATCTGAAAGTGTTTGGGAGCATTTGTTACACTCACATACCTGAAGAGAGATAAGTTCAGCTAAAAAGCTGAGGCTGGAGTTCTAGTTGGTTACTGCAGCAATGCCAAAGGCTATAGAGTCTTCAATCCTCAAAGCAAGAAAATAATTTCTAGCAGGGATATTAAAGTGGATGAAGATGCTTCATAGAACTGGGAATCAACTGGAGACAATCAACTTCAAATTTCAAAGGTAAATCCTCAGACAAGTGATGCTGATGTTAATGAAGAAGTGGTAATGTCTGATAGTGAATCTGATTCTGAGAATGTTGTTATGAAAACATGGCCACTTGCAGACATATATGCTATATGCAATTCAGCTACTCTGGAACCTTCAAACTTTGTCGAGGCTGCAAACTCAAAAGAATGGATGGTTGCAATGAAGGAAAAGTTAAACATGATTGAGAAGAATGGAACTTGGTTACTTGTTGACAGACCAAAAGATAAACATATAATTGGAGTGAAATGGGTGTATAAATCGAAGCTGAATCCAGATGGCTTAGTGAATAAACTCAAGGTTAGGCTAGTAGTAAAAGGATATGCTCAACAATTTGGTACAGACTTCAATGACATGTTTGTACCAGTAGCAAGATATGAAACCATCATATTGTTGTTTGCCATATCAGTTTATAGAGGCTGGATGATATACCAATTAGATGTCAAGTCAGCATTTGAATGGACACTTGGAGTAAGAGATATTCATTGAACAACCTGAAGGTTTCCAAGTTGCTGAGAAATAAGAGAAGGTATATCTGGTGAAGAAGGTCTTGTATGGTTTAAAACAGGCTCCAAGAGCCTGGTATAAAAAAATTGATGAACATTTGAACAGGCTTTGGTTTTTGAGAAGCATGAATGAGCAAACTTTGTACATAAATGAAGAGATGATGGAGGAGAAGAAAGAGATGACCATCATCTCATTATATGTTGATGATCTTTTAATTACTGGCATCAATTGTACATTGATTGAGCAAGTAAAAGATGATTGAAAAAGGAATTTGAGATGACACACTTGGGAAAAATTCAATATTTTCTTGGCATGGAAATATTTCAAACTCAAGATGGTATATTTGTGTGCCAAAGGAAATATATATTAGAGAAATGCTAAAAAGGTTTAGCATGGAGAATTGCAAGCTAGTAAACACCACATTGGTTCTGAATTTGAAACTGATGAAGGATGATGGAACCAAGAGGATAGATGAGAAAGTGTATAGAAGTATAGTTGGATGCTTACTATACTTGACTTCTACCAGACCTGATATCACATTTGCGGCCAACATCTTATCCAGATATAGGCAAGAGCCAAGTGAACTTCATTTCCAGACAGCAAAGAGGGTGCTGAGGTATGTAAAAGGAACAGCGGAGCTGGGAATTTGGTTCAAGAAATCAGAAACGCTGCTTTTAACTGGATTTACAGATAGTGACTGGGCTGGTTCAATTGATGACATGAAAAGTACCTCAGGCTATGTGTTTTATGCTGGTTCAAGTATAGTGTGCTGGAATTCCATGAAGCAGAAAACCGTAGCTCAATCTACTACAGATGCAGAGTACATAACAGCTTTAGAGGCCACGAATCAAACTATTTGGCTAAGGACAATGTTGGAGGATTTGAAGCATAAACAGAAGGAAGCCACAACCATCTTTTGTGACAATAAGTCAGATGTGGCAATGATGAAAAACCCGGTGTTTCATGGAAGAACAAAGCAAATAAAGATTAAGTATCATTCAATAAGAGAAGCTCAAGATAGGAAGGAAGCGAAGCTGATGCATTGCAACTCTGAGGACCAATATGCTGATATTTTTACTAAGTCATTGTCCAAAGGAAGATTTGAAACATTAAGGAGATGCCTTGATATTTCCAACAAAAGTCTCAAGGAGGAGTATTAACATTTAGCATTGATACTTTTGTTGTCATTATTCCTATATTCTTGATATACTAAGTCTTAGCTTAAGTTGTATTTTATAAGTTAAGCAAGTATGGTCTTGCTGGGAAATGAGTAGGCTGTCATATAAGCAAAGTGGTAGTAGGTAAGAATAGTTGTTGGATAAAAACTTTTGTGATGTAATAGAATGATGGCTATATATGTTCTAGCCGTGTTTTCCACCATTTTTTAATTGAAAAAGTGATGTTTTTTCTTCCTCTTAGAGCTCATATTGCAACAACAAGACATCACAAAAAAGTCTCCATTTTCCATGCGTTTTCCATCTAAGCTTTGTCAGCCTTCTAGTGCTTTTACCTGGAGTTCTTAACAACGATAGACTCAACGTAATGCTTGAGCTTTACCAATTCAAACAATTAGCCATCATCTCTTCAAGTTAGTTTGTTGTGGTCCTTGAACCTAAGTACTTGCTGTTTAGATTAATTATGCAACAGTAAAGATTAATAAATTAATAAATTGCCTTCTTATTAATGATAATAAAATATATGATGCTAATAATATGATACATTGTAATAAAACAACATTTGCATCATAGTGCCATCATATATTCTTTCTGTTTTGTTATTATAGAAATATAATCAAAAGAGAAAATATCATTTAAACAAATAAGGTAAACGAGCATTAGCGTAACTCACGTAATTAAACTTCAGCAAAAATCATGATATAGCTTTGCAGTTTCTGAATGAACACTTAATATAGTACCTTTATTAGCTTAGATCAGAGTTGTATGCTCAACTACTTCCTGTTATTTTCAGTTTTAATATCATTTTCCGACAATCTCTTTGTGTTAAGCCAGACATATCAAATCCCCCTAATTCTTGAACTCACACTAATTGTGTAATGACTAATGAGCCAAGATAGGAATTCCAGCATTATTCCTATAGATGTCTGGTGTCTTTTCCTCTTTATTAACCTTTAAAGATGAAAACAAGAAAAATAGTGAAGATGAAAATAGAGGAAAATTATTTGTCCACCTTTACATGCTTAGTTCGATTGTGTTGCACTGGATTAAGAGAAATATTGATAGCTGCTTTATTATCACAATAGAGTTTGATTGGGAACTTATGATATGTAATTCTTTCAGGAGATTTCTCAACCACATTCCTTCACATATTCCTTGTTGCACAGCTCTAAATGCTGCTTTAGTACTTTTTCTTGCTACTACATTTTGTTTTTTGCTTTTCTAGGTTACTAGATTTTCCCATACAAAGGTACAATAACTAGTAGTAGATCTCCTATCTGAATCTGTATAGATTTCAACTTCTTTTCTTTCACTCTTTTTGAAGAGTAACCTTTTTTCTACGGAGCCCTAAAGATATCTGAATATCTTATAGATTGCCTTTAGATGACTTTCCTTAGGGGAATGTATGTATTGGCTAACCTGACTAACAACAAATGCAATGTTGGGTTTGGTGTGTGACATGTAGATTAGTTTTTCCACTAGTTTTTGATATCAGTCGACTTTTACTGGAACTTCTCCATCCTTAGTTTTCTTTCCTACATCCATAGGTATATCGCTCAGTTTGCATCCAAGCAGGGGCGGAGCCAGGATTGTAATTCAGGGTGGGCACAAATTTATCGACGTTGAACGTCGAGTTTTTGGTT
>CAIGRH010162708.1:0-12098 GCA_903798295.1 Fraxinus nigra | reverse complement strand
AGATGTGATATGATTGCATCACGATATTTGAGGACACGATCTAATAGATCGTTGTATCGAGTATTGAGATCACAGTCTCTTATCGTAAAAATGGTTGCATGCGCAGCATCACCAACTAAGAGAAATCCAGCAATCCACATGTGATGTGTAAACATCCATTTTCTCTTCAAAAGCTATAACTAAATTAATGTTCTATAAATTTAATTTTGAAAATCATATTGGCAAAATACATAATATAAGAATAAGTTAAACTTCCCTTGTTCATATTAATGTGCAATTTTTTTAAAAGTCTAGTTAACGATTAGTCATTTTCTATAAATAAAGTTCATACTTATTTCTGAAATTTACCATTTTTTACTACCATTAAAACGAAATTCTTCTTTTTCACAATTTAATTTTTAACAATACATTTTCACAATAAAATTATCTCTCAGTCAAATAAAAATTATAAAATATTGTTAAATTTTTGTGTTTTTGAAAAGTTGGGTTAAAGGTTATTTTTGTCATTGAATGATTCGTTAGATATTATTGAACAACTGATGCGATGTCTCCATGCGAGAAGTAAGGTGGACTACAAATTCCTAATTTGTCTGATTAAATAATTATGTCCACGTGGTTTTGATCTTCACCATTAAAATATTTTTTCACACTAACCGGAGCCAGGATCCGAAATTCCCGGAGCTCCTATGGATTTTCCGCCAATCAGGTGGATATGTCCACCCGGCTCATTTTTCTAAATTTGGTCCACATTTATCAGATATTTTTCTAAAAGTTGAAAAACTCAAAATTAATCAACTTTTTCTACATTGGAGTTCAAGTTCAAATGGCCAGAGTTTGAGGGAAAAACTTGAGAATCTTTGTTTAATCAATTCACGGCATTAAGCCTACGTTTGTTTGATTTTAATCCAAATTAAAGTTAATGATTAATTTTAATCATATATTTATGGAACCCGCGATTTTTTAACCACATATTTCATCAATTTTTATCAAAATCTACTTAAAAATCTGATTTTAATCGATACCAAACAAGGACTAAAATTCTAATATTAATTTAAAAATATTATCCTCGACGGTAATTTTCGTCTAAAAAGTCTGTTAAATAATGTAAAAAAGACTCATTTGATCATCATGATTTTAAATAATAAAAAATATTAAAATGTGACGTAATATTTAGTAAACTAATAAAATATTTCAATAGAAATCACCATCAAAAGATAAATATTCTAATTAATAGAATATATAGATTACCGAATTCTCATTTCTCTAATTTTTAATTTTTAAAATTAAGATTTTCAACAAAATCCTGCCTAATTTCCATACCGGTCGACGTATGGTTCGTTAGAGATAATCATGCGGTCAGGTCAAAGACAATAAAGTTTTATGTTTAATTCAACAAAAATGGTGGGACATGGATTGAAAATTGAAGTCCACTGATAGAACGTGGATACTGCTTAAATGATATTCGTGTCACCTTTCAAATGTAGTGATGTCATCTATTACACAATTTGCATCCTTAATATAGTATTCCGACAAATGCCATAATTATTGATCATAACGTGGCGAAAAGGACAATTAAGTGCTTATTTAAAATAGCTTTAAAATTGTTAAAATCAATAATTAATTTTAATAGTACATTTTACGGTACTCACAATTATAAACAACGAAAAAGATATCGAATTACTATGATACCAATTTGGTGTAATAATATGACGTGACGTGAAGTAATTGATCACAAACTCAATAACAAAAATTTGACATATGAATGGAGATTTCATTAAAATATGGCGAAAGATTACAATGATTTTGTATTTATAATTTGTCTAACTTTTAATCTAAAATAAAATGAAAAGCTAACTATATATAGGGAACATGTCAAATCCTAAAATTAGAGTTATAGATAAAATAGAGTGCAAAGGCCAAAACGCCATATAGGCAGAATGGGTAGAGGTGTCAATGTGGGGTGGTCCGGGGCCCGGGCCAGTAACGGCCCGCGTGAAAAAAAGCACGCCCGTGCGGGTTCCGAGTCGAGCCCATGCGGGTCACGGTTTGTTCTGATTGGCTCGTATGATTGTATAAATAAAATAATAAAAATATAGAATTTTTCATANGAAGTAATTGATCACAAACTCAATAACAAAAATTTGACATATGAATGGAGATTTCATTAAAATATGGCGAAAGATTACAATGATTTTGTATTTATAATTTGTCTAACTTTTAATCTAAAATAAAATGAAAAGCTAACTATATATAGGGAACATGTCAAATCCTAAAATTAGAGTTATAGATAAAATAGAGTGCAAAGGCCAAAACGCCGTATAGGCAGAATGGGTAGAGGTGTCAATGTGGGGTGGTCCGGGGCCCGGGCCAGTAACGGCCCGCGTGAAAAAAAGCACGCCCGTGCGGGTTCCGAGTCGAGCCCATGCGGGTCACGGTTTGTTCTGATTGGCTCGTATGATTGTATAAATAAAATAATAAAAATATAGAATTTTTCATATTTATAGTAAAAAATATTTTTGGTTAAATATAAACTAAAAATTGAACAAAATGATAAATTTATATTTATACCAAAAATGTTTATATAGAATTCAAATTTAATGTTACATGAATTATATATAACTTTGTAAAGTTAAATTTTACTTAAACAAATAACAATTAAATGCATTTCTAATTACTATTATCAAATATTTATACTATAAGTACATCTCAACTAGATTGGTACCTATTTTTACTATAATTTATAGTTTAAGTACATCTCAATTAGGGTGGCACCTACTTAACTATAATATTTAAAATTTTTTTTTTATGCGGCCCGTGAAGGTGCAACCTGCGAAACTCGCGTGTCACACTTCCTTGACCCGTGAACCGCCCGCTCGGGTCACGGGTCGGCCCGCGGTCCCGAGTCGATCAAGGTCGATTTTCACGAGTCTGATCGGCCTGTCTGTCTTGACACCTCTAAGAATAGTTAGCACCAGCGACCCGACGCCTTGAAACTAGGTCGCTAAAATTAATAAGAATTCTCGAAAGCATTCCAACAAATATAATTCCTTTTACTGTCGATCTTAATTAGAATTCTTAATTATATTCATCGAAATTATTAGACTTGACCCGGATACTGACCCGAACAATGTAGCGGGTCAATGAGTTAGTGGTTCAAACGGCGTTCCAGTGGTTTAACCGGTAGGCCATTGCATAAAAACATATAAAAAATATAAGGTATTAATTATTTTTTAGGGGTAAAATTAAAATTTTTAATTTATTTTTCAATAATTATTTAGGCCTATAAAATAAGGTAAAATGTTGGACCAAAGTTTTTTAAATAATATTTTTGTAAAAGCTATAAATGATTCATTAGTTAGATATAAGTTATTGCACATAAGTAATACTAAAATACTTTATGTTCAAGTGGCGATGAACTCTTTTATTTTTCTTAGAGGTCTAATATCCAGTTTCCTTGGACCCAAAAATTTTGTAAAAAGATTTCAAAACACATTCAAACCGGTCAACCAGGTCGAGTAAATCATCGGTTAACTCAGTCAAAATCCAATTTTGACCGAGTCAAGTGCATTTATATCAATTTAATCTGTTCGATCCGATCAAGGGTTCGAGCAGATTTTTATAACAATGATCTTCATAATATAATTTGGGACCTAATTCTAAAAAATTTCTTCTTGATACGAATTTCATTGCAAAAGTAAATTTCAAAGATTCTCCACCTGGAGACAACTCCACTACAAGGAATGAACTTTAACTCTTCAACAAAAACACAAACGCACTTCTCTACCCAGTTTGGAACACATATGAAAAATGCAAGTCATATCAAAAATCCAATTCTCTTTAGATTTGGAATTGCCGTCAGAAATAATAAAAAACTCTCCATCATTAGGAAATGTTTCTCCAAGAATTGCTTAACTTGAAATATCTAATTGTTTTCCCTTCTGATTAGCTGTAACCAATTTTTCTTTATTATGCAACTTATAGTAATCCTTAACCAAGTGCTCGTTCCTTTTGCAATAATTACAAATTTTATTTGTGAAGTTAAACCTTAATTTCCCCCTTACACAACTACTATCAACAATGAGGTCATCTCTTGAGCCTAGATTCAAATGAGATGCTTCAATTTCTCCTTTAAATATAGAGCATCATAAACATCTTCAATGGTGTAAGTATCACGAAATATGATCGTGTCTCTATACGATATATATGAAGCAGACAACGAACACGGCAAAATCAAACCCAAATATTTTTCATTATAATTAACCACCAAAGTCTCAATATCAGTGACGATTTCCTTAAAAATAGTTGGCGATCTTCAAGAGATGTACTTTCCGTCATACGATAAGAATAAAGGCGCTGCTTCAAGTGCGATTTACTAATAATGCTATTCGTCATGCATAATTGCTACAATTTTAACCATAACGTAGTGAGACTTTTCCTTCAAAACGTCTTGAAAATGTTATTAGAAAGATGAAGATAAAGATAAATTTGTGATAGGACATTACAATCCCTGCGTTATTTCTCCTCCCGATTTCAAGTTGTAGATATCATGTCAAATCCTAATAATGTATCATACAAATCCATCCAGTGAGTATTGTTCGCATTTTTACCTGCCACAAACTTGTGTTGCGATCTAAATGCGAAATATCATACGTCATTGTTGTCATTCCGAAATCAAAATCTCTGTATGAATAAAAAGCCTTGAATCTAATACCAATTTGTTATAAATAACGAAAAATATATTGAATTGCTATGATACCAATTTGTTGTAATAATATGTAAGAAAATAATTGGACAATATATGAAATAATTGATCACAAACTCAAGAACAAAATAATTGGTATGAGAATCGAGATTTCCCTAAAATGTGAGAAAGAATACAATGTTTCTGTATTTATAATTTTTCTAAGTTTTAATTTAAAATATAATGAAGAGCTAACTATATTAGGGGACATGTCAAACACTAAAAGTAAAGTTAAAGATGAAATAGAATGCAAAAAGTCTTATTGAAAACAGATATGGAGGCCCCATAAGCAAAATCGGTGGCGATGTCTCATCTTTGGTTGCTGAAATTAATTATCCAGATCGTTTTTCTTCATATGTCCATATTGTGATCTCTTCAAGTTCAACACAAATCCCAATTTTCAATAGGGCTTCCAAATATAATTTTAACTAAAATCTGCCGAATAGATTTTGAATAGAATTTCAAAAGCATTCTAAAAAATAGAATTCCTCTAAATATCTACCTTAATTAGAATTATCATTTATCTTCAAAATAGAATTTAGGTCACACCCCAATTCTATCACCCACAATTTTTTATCAGTTTTTTAAATATATATTTCATCAACTAAATTTTTTATCAAAAGCTTACTCATAAATTTATTAGCCAAGACAATATCCATGTTTTCTTATAAATACTTTTGTAATAATTGAAATTTTACATGTTAAGGGTAAAGAATCGTTAGAATTTGGGTGTAACCTGAATTCTTTATTTGAAATATTGAAAAATTCTAATTGAAGTGCACGTCAAGAAGAATTCAGTTTGAAATGCTATTGGAGTCTTATGTCAAGTTGAAGTTCTATTTTGGAAACTCATTTGGAGTTGAAAATTGGTATTGGACTTGAAGAAGATTTTGAGATGGAAAAAACAATTTGAAAAAAAAAAAATCTTGGGGCGGCGCCTGGCATAGGTGTCACGTGCGCCACCTTGCTTGTTTCGATTTTCCGTGTTTTTCTCCCCTTTATCGTTTTAGACTCGATTTTTTGGCATTTTACTTCTTTAACAACTCTACCATTAGGGTTTGGACGTCTCCTACATGTTCCCTATAAATATTAGACTCTTCTATACAATTTTATAGTGTGAGAAAATATATTACTAGAATTATATGATCCATTTTAATTTTCTATCTTCTCCATTATTCTTGAGTCAATAAAATCTTTTAATTCTTTTGCCATATCTATTGTCTTTATTATTATTTTGCTTAATCTAATACTTCATTATTTGTCATATTACTTCAACAATTCATTTCGATGGTTGATTTTATCAAATGGTATTCAAACAATACATAATTCTTGTATTTCCAACATTGCTAACAGCGATTCGGACATATTAATATTTCTTCTAACAAATGGTATTTTGGTTGTTTCACAACAAGTGGTATTAGAGTTATTCTGGTATCTGGTTTGTTTTATAACAAGTGGTATCAAAGCATATGTTCAGCAGTTTCGCAAGAGCACAGTGTTTGATTTGTTCGAGGTTTTTTGTTCGTAATGGCTTTCATAAAGTATGACATTTCACTTTTGGATTGGAGCACTAGATGTTCGTTATGACATGTTAAGATACGTGCAGTACTTGTACAGTTTGATTTGGATGATGTGTTGCTGAAATTTGACAAGATACTCGAAACTTTGACCGCGGAGGAGAAATTACATAAGGATAAGAAGGAAGTTTCTCACATTCATCTTTATCTATCGAATATCATTCTTCAGGACGTTTTGAAATAGGTTTTGGAGCAATTATGCATGACTAAAAGTCTGACAATCAAGTTGAACCTTAAACAACGTTTATAATCTTATCGAATGGAAGAATGTGGATCATTGAAAGATCACATGGCTGTATTTAAAGAGATCTTCGCTGATTTGAGAACTTTAGAAGTAGAGTATGATGCAGAAGATTTGGCCTTGATCATATTGTGTTCGTTGCCCTCTTAAAAAAACTTGTTTACTACATATGAAACCGTTGTCAAAGGTATCGTGGTTATGAAAAACAACGCACCTTGTCGGGGTGCTATGTTTCCAAATGTGTCGTGATTATGTGAAACAACGCACATTGTTAGGTTGCTAGAATTTGTATGGTCAAATTGATACTATTGGATAGGAAAATTAGAATAATTGGCCGGATTCGACATGTTCCGGATTTGAAGAAAAATATCATCTTGTTGTCTACCTTGATTCAAAGGGTTATGAATTCTTTGGTGGATGTCGAGTTTTAAAGATTTGTAAGGATGCCCAAATTGTATTGGAGGGACAAAAAATGTCTCAATTATACATCTTGCAGGTCATGCAGAATCTAGAAGAATCAATCGGCACAAGTTCAGTACAGTGGTTGACATTCAGTTTGGTACAATACCTTTAGGAGCTCATAAAGAGTCGTTGTTAAGTTGAGTTCAAAAAATATGAATAATGCTGATTTGCCACCATCTGCGGTGTCATTGTATTCAATTGTTAGGGACGGATCCAATGGTAAAATGTATATGTATGCTGATTTTGTTGAGTATGCTTTCAGTGTAGTAGAATGTGTACAATCTAGCAATGAGTATTCTTTAAAAGTATTTGAGTTTGTTTCTGTCTTGGAGTGTGTTACAGCCCATTTTGGTAAATTATAAAATTATTATGATTTTTATGAATCTGGGATAATTCTACAAAAGTGGTGTTTGGATTCATTAGAAAATGTGGAATATTGAGTTTTGTTGGAAAAATTAATTTTTTTGTTATTGTTGAAGAAGCCAGTTCATTTCTTAGTGGAATTCGTGTCAATGTGGAGATTGTTAAAATTTGGGTGTGACTCAAATTCATTGTTTGAAGTATTGAAGAATTCTAATTGAAGTGCACGATTAGTATGAACTTGAAGAAAAGTTTGGGATAAAAAAACAATTTGAAAAAAAATAATTCTCGGGGCAGAACTCTCGGTGCCATAGCGCCACCTTGCATTTTTCATTTTTCTGCGTTTTTCTCTCTTTTTTCATTTTGAACTCAATTTTTGGCATTTTACTTCTTTAACAACTCCACCATTAGGGTTTGTACGTCCCCTACATGTTCCCTATAAATATTAGGTTCTCCTATACAATTTTATAATGTGAGAAAATATATTATTAGAATCATAAGATCCATTGTAATTTTCTCTCTTCTCCATTATTTTTGAGTTAATAAAATCTGCTAATTCATCTTCCATATTTTTTGTCTTTATTATTCTTTTACTTGATCTAATACTTTATTATTTGCCACATAACTTTAACAATTCATTCCAGTTGTTAGTTTCATCGTGTTGTATTCAAATAATACATAATTCTTGTATTTTCAACATTGCTAACAGTGATCCGAGCATATTAATATTTCTTCTAACAAAAGATATTTTGATTGTTTCACAAGAGGTGATATCAAAATTATTCTGGTATCTTGTTTGTTTTATAACAATAACTTTAAATAAACTTGTGAAAATGAGTATGGTCGTATATCACCCAAACAATGTGGACCAACAATACCGAAAGTACTACACAATTTCTAGCCGATCTAATACTATAGTATTTCGTGGGTTTAAATTTTCGAATTTTTGTATCGTAGAACTCCTTTTCAAGAGTGGTTCAAGGATTAAATGCTCTTTCTTTATTCAACTATTAAAGAAGATCACACTGAATTTGAGTGAAAAATCGTTTCATTCGATAGTTTTTTCTTTTCTTTGAAAAGTACATTACTAGAAAACTTTGTCCAGCATGAAATGTATGTTGGGATTAACAAAACAATCTAAAAAAATTATTAAATTGCTAGTTGTAATCTTGTAATCATAGGATTAATTTATATTTCCGACATCAAGAACGTGTAAGAGGAAAAAAAATAGATTAATTTATGAGAAATCCGTTAGGTTGGCCGGTGGTTGATGGTGCATATTCCAAAGGAGTTCAAACTTAGGTCTAATGGTTGCAGTGTTGTAAATTTGATCATCTTCTAAAGATCTCATTTGTCCTAAATAATACACATTAAGAATCAAACTTTTTTAAATTCTAGGGTTTGTTTGCACGTTCCACCACATGGACTTGACAACATTGTTTCTATTATAACATGTTTCTAGTTTTGATTAGGCAACAACGTTATACGTATTTTATCGGACTCACTTAGCTTGATTACGTGTTTATTGAACGAGTCATTTGTGTACTAAGGGCTCGTTCACATGTTTTTATTTCTTGTATAAGAGTTTTTTAAGGAAGTTACTTTAGGTTAATTCGTTTAAAAGTTTTTTTAATCGGACAAAATATATTCAAAAAATTATCTGATTTAAAAATAACTTCTTAATCTTAGAAACAATTTTTGACTTTTGAAAAATCATTGTCAAATGGGCCCAAAATATACGATTAGTTCATCCAATGGTCTAAATATTAGACAAAATGCGACTTCAACGACGTCTTCAGTTCATCATTATTCATTTTGACCAATAAAAAAGGTAACATTAGCGACGAATTTGTCCGTCATTCAATGTACAATTTTCGATAGTGTGCTTGTAATAATAGCTTAAGATTTAATCTCCTCAACAACTTTCATATAATAAGCTTTATCTTATTTGCAATTTCTCGTGATTGCTATATAGCCAAACATACCCTTATATGGAGCGAAATTACTAGCCATTTAAAAAGTGTAATTTGGGAAAGGCAAAGCATATTCAAAGGTGGTCGGACCCTATCATTAAAACCAAGCATACCTAGTACAACATAATTAAGGAAGATTATAAGGAAATGGACCCCTTCCCGTTTGGTCAGTGCTTCTAAAATTTGTGGCTACAAAAATTCTAAGTTATTGAGATTTAATTCAGAAATTAATTAAGAATATTTTTTAATTTATTTTGAACCCTATAATGGTTTTAAAAATCATTTTACGGAAAACATTATACCTAGGTTTCACTCAACATTAATTCCATAGTTAATATAGGACTTTATTCCTATGTCATTATTGATGATATCCAATTTTTCTAACTATTCGATTATTTAAACAAACAATGATGATGATAGTCTTATCCAATTTCATTTACTTGGCCCAATTGAAGGACAAACTGATAAAGCACCTAGACGTTGAAGAATACGTGAGTAGAATAATGTCAAAATTAGTACATAATAAATAGTTTTCATAATGATGTATCCACTTTGCATCTTAATACTCTCAAACTCAACCAATTATGAATTTCAACGTTAGATTTATCTTCACGAACTCTTTTCTATTCGAAACTAATTATTAGGAAATTTGAATCATGGAAGCCATCAAATGCATTAGGTATCGATCAATTTATTGCAGTGGGGTCTTTTTTATACTTTTGTAATCTTATAAATAGCTTTTTATGAACATTGAAATGTACATTCATTTGATGCATGTGATACCGCCAAAAGTAGGTTGCATGCACCTTATTTGCATGATAATCATTCACATTGTCTCTTGAAAAGAGTAATAGAATTTGTTAAAGAGGGTGAAAAGCATATTCCTCTTATCATAAATGGGAAAATTGCAGCCGCGATTCCAAATATTTTCATTTTTTGCAAATTTTACTTCAACCTTCACTTTATGTTATCACATGTCCCAAACTTTTGAGAAATTCGCAGATGTATTCCAAAGTGACGGAAAACGTTAGTTTCACCGTCAGTTGACCTCAAAATGAAAAAAAAGGCAAATTTTAACTAAATTAAATATGGGCATTTTCGTCCCTACTTTTCACTTTACTAATCACTATTCATTTCCCTCCTTTTAATGGGAGAAGAGAAGGAAGACAAATTTGCCTCATTGATGAAGTTCTGCAAGCCAACCGCTTCCCAAGAATCGAAATTACTAATTTTCCCCTTTGCCCTTGAATCCGAGACATTCGCGGATTCGAATGCCAACCCGGTTTCATCCTCTCTGGCTCTCACTTCATCCGAACCTATTGGAATCGTCATGGTTTCACTACCTGATAGCAGCAACTCTATTGACCAAAGTACAAGTCATGATGATGAATTGGAATTTTGTACTCCTCCTGAGCAACGTTTTACCTCGTCCAAAGACCAAACCGTTGATTGTGCGGTGGGAGAGCCTACATCTATTGATCTTGGTAATATGGGATGTGACCAGGGGCAAATGACTTGGGTGAGGGGGATTCGGAAGTGGAGTTGTTGAGTTGAAGAAAACCCGGGTTCTAGGTCGGGGATTGAGTGAAACATCTATGGAGAAAAAAGCTAGGGTTTCCGAGGACTCGGATTCGAAATTTGAAGGTGAAAATGAGTTTTTGAGAAAAAAAAATAGCCTATCATGATTGAAATCTCCTCCAATATGGATGCTGAGGAATTTGATGAGAAAACAGAGATAGCAAACAAGCATGTGGATTCACATCAAGGAAAATGGTGGGTTTGTTGAAAAAGATAAAGTACCGAAAAATACTGAAAATAATGGAGGTGGTAAAAATGGTGATGTGCAAAAGAATAGCTTAGACGAGATAGTTGTTGAGAATAGTAAAAATTACAATTCGGGGAAAATTAGTGAATCCAATTCAATAAAGGTTATTGAAAGATGGAAATAAACAGTGATTAGTACAGTGAAAATGAGGAAATGGAATTGGACGAAAGTACTCATGTTTAAATTGGTCAAAATTTGTCTTTTTTTTTTTAGGTCAACTGACGGTAGATCTAATGTTTTTCATCATTTTGGACTACATCAGAGAATTTCTCAAATGTCTGGGACATGTGGTGGCACAAAGTGAAGGATGAGGTAAAGTTTGCAAAAAAAAAATAAAAAAATGAAAAGGTTTGGGAGCTGCAATTTTCCCTAAATGAAATTGGCTAGTGACTTTATTTAATTATAGACCATTAATGGGAGGATAAATTAAGAAATGCTAAGAGCCCGTTTGGTAGAGACTAAAATCGGATTAAATTGAAAAATTAGTTGTTATTGTTGACTTTTATTGGACGAGTGAAACCCAATAACGACCATATTTTCAATTTTAATTGGATTTTAATTGTTACCAAACAGGGTCTAAGTATGACGAGGGCAAATAAGCGGACTTGATCGTTGTCTTTAGATTGGATCTGGGTAGGAAGATAAAGTGCTAGTCACATTTCACGTTCCAAATTTCAATATGTTGAAATTTTTATGACTTGCCCATCTATTGTAGCATACCTCAACAAGACAAACTTTTTTGAGTATAATTAATTAAAATAAAAATCCTCATCCGAGGTCACCGATATAAAAAATGCCTAGAATTTTGTTAGAAAAACGACAAAAAATCCCATTTGAGTACCAGGCTAGTTCATCCCATTTTATAATACTAGTGAAAGCATGTGCAATGAACGGATTGTCATACTTTTGAAAGTTATGT
>CAIGRH010162661.1:0-13662 GCA_903798295.1 Fraxinus nigra | reverse complement strand
GCGGGATTCTTGGGCGGGAATACTGTTGCGGAACTATCCTTCTTTAATATAGTATAAGATGTTATTTAGCTTCATTGAGGTCGAACTTTAGTCTAGGTGTCGTTGATGTGACATTAAATGATAGTATCTTTCATTTCTAATGTCACTTAGATTGAAGTTGCATCATTCCATTCTTAAAATCTAGATTGTCGTTAATTAATCATGTATTTTATCAACTTTTATCAAAAATTACTAAAATTATAATTTTTATTCGTGCCCAACAAGGACCTAGTGCTGACACTATATTTATTATTCTCTAGTTATGCATATAAACTAAAATTCTTTCAATTTGTTTAAAATACATGAGATGTCAAAGTGCAAAGTCGAGGGGTCAAAAAATGTGCCAAACGAGTAACCCCAGACATGAAAAGCTCAGCTCAGCTCAGCCTGTGCTGAGCTCGACCGTTGAGACTTGCACCCCGCGCGAACTAGCCCATGAGAACTTATATTTTAAAAGGAAAGACTACTGCAAATTTATGTAGAAAAGGTGCAGATTTCAGAGATAGAAAGTACATAAATTACAAAAGCATAAACCAAATTACTACTCAATAGGAGATGAATCTAAAAGACTAGATAAATTTGGCGAAAAGAATGTTCAAACATTCAGGAATTACTAGGACAAACATACAAAATTGCAGACAAGTTTTGCTCCTACTAAAAGATTCGGAAATCCCAAAATAAGTTCAATAATTATGCCGATTTCTCATGATCCAACTTTCTCGAGACTTTCGGTAACAGTTTTCATCCTCGGTCGAACCTCGGGGTCTCTCTCTGTGCATGCAAGGGCTATGTGAAATACAGCCGGTACTTCCTTCTTGACGCGTAATTCTTGAAGCAACATAGGGTCTACCATATCAGACAACGGACTTTCCTCGTCGAATCCCTTCCTTACCCACCTAATGAGATCCGGGAGCTCTGTAGATGTTGAGGTGGTTGGGGACAAAAACTCTGGAGATTTACCTGTTAGCATCTCAAGCAAGACGACTCCGAATGAGTAGATGTCCCATTTTTGGGTAGGTCGGCTATCGGTGACTCGAGCTTCTGGTGCCCGATAATTGTCGGTTTTCTCCAGTTGGGTTGGTTTTAGATATGGAAGGGCACCGCCAATAAAGCCCCCGGAGGAGGAAGGGTTGTTTCCCGTGATGGTAATCAGCCGGTTGAGGCCAAAATCAGTAATGTACGGCTGGAATTCATTGTTGAGGAGAATGTTTGACGGTTTTATGTCTCCATGAACAAATTTTCTCGGGCTACATTCGTGTAGGTAGGCCAAGCCCCGTGCTATGCCTTTCGCAATTTTCAGCCTAGTTAACCATGTTAAGCTGGATGATGGTTGACCATTTTTCCCTACAGAAGTGAACCTCGTCAGTCCAACATTTAGACATGAAGTAAAAATAACGGAAAAATATGTGAATGTTCAATACGCATTACAAAATTGGACTGAACAACATAATAAACAACATTTTAGCTCTTTTCTTCCATAATATTGTACGCTAATATCGAGTACCAAATGAAATACACAGAATATACAATACGAGAAGTCACTATATAGAAATATGCTTCAAAGATCTCCCAAAAGCTACAAAAATTTCAAAATAACGTTCAATTCAGAACCTTGATACCATCTTATATTCAATTTTTGTCCCCCCTCTTTAGGAGAAGGACTGGTGAACAAGAAGATCAACTATTCAGATATGTAAGGAGGTGTCATGAATATCCAAATGGCCAGTGTCAAAGTATGACCATCTCGCATAATCATTTTATAAGTAAATCACGAACTTCTATATCATAATTGGAATTATCCTTTTCGTGGGTTCTTGATGCAACTTGTATTAGCAGTTGAGCTCTCTCATCAACTGACATTTTCTAGCAGCTTGTTCAATAAAGACATCCCACCCAAAAAGACAAACAAGAAACACACAGAATTCCTACTGTTGTTTTCTCCCGTACCAAATTCTTACCGCAAAAATTCAGTGAAACATAATTTTGCACCACTTTGGTAAGATGTCATGTTTCGACTCTGAAGTTTAGGCACAAAATGATGAAGAACCTAACAGACTACGGGAATCTTCAATATTCGTGTGGCCTAGTTAGGTACAGGATTGTTGGTGAAGGCATATCCTTATGGAGTAGTCCTTCATTAAAAAGGTGTACACACTAATCATAACAATTAGAATACCAACATCATTATTAAGAAAACCTTGGGCCAACCACTTTCTTCCTTTTGTTTCTTATCCTACACTCGTTAATATAATCCGTCAGTAATCATTTGCACCAAAAAATGTACACAAGGGAAATCAAATATAGGGCCCACTAGCAATGTTTCTGCGTTTTGCAAAAGAGTTTTTCTATCTTAAGTCAGCTTCCTCTAAAAAATACTTCCAATTAGTCAAAGCACTTTCAGAAAAAAGTAATGCTATTCATTATCACTAGTGTTAAGTACCGGTTTAAGTAACAATTACATGACATTAAATAATAGATTAACTGAAATGCAAAGTCAAATAACTTATTTAATTGAACTTGTAAAGTGTATAGCCACTTAGACTAGTTTTCTAACACTAATAATAGCATTATTTTTTAGGAAATTATTCAAACATGGTCTCAAAAGAAACTATTGACTTTTCAAAAGCCCAAAAAAGGGACCCATAGTAGTTTTTCTCCCTTGTGTTATTTAGGTAAAGTTAACGTAAGTGTGCAACTTATCCTAGTTATTGAATCATAAACTGCACCATCCATGATGATGTACAAGCCAACTATCTACTAGGATTCAAGAGAGGTATTATCTTATACTGTAATCCTAGCTAAATATTAATATCAGAAACTATGCATCTAATAATTTGCAAATAAATGCAATTTAGCGAGAAAACTAATCACGGATTGACAGCAGAATGTGTTAACTTACCGCGAAGAGCAGAAGCCAAGTTGCCATTGGAAATGAAATCGCTGATGAGAAGCTTTTCGTCAGGTGCCCAGTAATATGCCCTCAACTTCACAACATTCGGATGGTTTACTCTCCCGATTGCCTGAACCTCCGCAACAAACTCCTTATACCTCTGTTCCCCGCCTTCCCCCAACCTCCTCACGGCCACCGGCACTCCATTTCCAAGCACAACTTTATACACAATCCCCAACCCACTCTTCCCTAACACATAAGCCGAAGCCCTCAACAACTCGTCTAACTCAAAATTGAACCCCTTATCAATAGCCACGAGATCACCCTCCCCACCACTCATCCCTCCACTAGCTCCACCACCACCCTTTTCCGACTCCACCTCCGAGTCATTGCTCGGGAAACCACTAAAGCAAGGAAAAACACACAATCCCGTCTTCTTATTTCCCCCAAGCTTCCCTTTCCCAGTACAACTACACCCATAAGAGTCCTTTCTCTTCCAATACACGTAAACAATCACTAATCCTACAAATGCCACTCCAATAGCATCAGCCACCGCTATCAATACAATCAACCCCGGTTTTAACCCCTTATTCTCATTAATGCCCTCATTTTCGCGAGAACCACTCTGAGTCCGAGGTGTATTTTCTGAATTAATTTTACAAGTCCTTTGTAATGGAAATCCGCACAACATCGGATTATTCAAAAATGCCGTAGGACCCTGATTAACAAACGACCCTGTTTGCGGAATTTCACCTGTTAAATTATTATTCCTAAGATCAAAACTCAAAGTAAGTGGCAAATCACCTAATTTTTTTGGAATTTTCCCAGCAAAATGATTGAATGACAAATTCAAAGTCCCTGAAAGTGACTTCAATTCTCCTATATCTACAGGGATCGAGCCATTAAATTCGTTTGCTGAGAGATCAAGCCGCTCCAAATTGGCAAGTTCCGGGAAGACCCCCTCCGGAATCTCGCCGGAAAAGTCATTTCCGGCGAGAATAAGCCTTTGCAACTGCCGACAGTTCCTCAGAAACTTCGGGAGTGGCCCGGATATGGAATTTTTCGAAAGGTCAAGATTTTGGAGGCGAGGAAGGTTACACATAGAGGGGGGTAGAGAACCGTTGAGACTATTACCATAGAGAAAGATGCTATGTAGTGATGAAGCATTGAACAGTTGATCCGGAATGGAGCCATAAAAGTTGTTATCATGCAAATTAAGACGCCGGAGATAAATCAAGCTGCCAAGCTCTGACGGAATATACCCCCGGAGATTCTTACCCGCAGCGGATATGCCTACAACACGCGGGTCCGCGGAGCCGGAGACGTTCATGCATGAAATTCCGCTCCAGTGGCACGGCGTTGCATCGTTCTCATTCCAGTCAGCAAAGGCGGCGGCAGCGGCAGAGGCATCCACAGCGGACTTCAAGGAAAGTAAAGATAGGCCGTCGGAAGTCAAACAAGCTCCAAATTTTATATCTCCGTCAAAATTCAACAAAACAACTATGGTAAAAAAACACAACATTTGCAAGAACATCATGGTACAAAAACACAGTACAAATCAAAATACAAAAAGGGATTGAAAAGGCTGTTCTTTTAGGTGGAAAAAAAAGGCTGTTATGCTTTGTAAACTTTCATACTGTATTCAGTGGCGGTGGTGCTGGTGGGGTTTGGCCACGGGGAGTTGAGGAATTTATCAGAAAAAGACTGGAGTATGAGGAGGGGTTCTAATTAATGGGCTCCACAGCCACTCTTCTCAACAGTAGGAGGAGGTGGGGAGTAGAAGAAAAGCAATGAAACAGCAAAGAAACAGTGATTTGTGGTGTTCACAATGTAAAAATATACATCTCTCTACTCTAATTTTTTTGTTCTTAAAATGTTGATTTTGTTATTTCTCAACTTCAAATTCATCAAAAACAACTTTAATGTCCTAAGATTTGTAGTCATGACGTTGTCTTTTTTCTCTACTACCTAGTTTACTAAGTAAATCTGAGCCATTTTGCTCATTTTTATGCCGTGTTAATTTTCTTCGATTCGTATAAATATTTTAATTTTACATTTAATTTGTTATTTTCTTTTGCTATTATTGTTTGGGTTTCTTGATTTGAAACTATTTTAAAAGTCGTAACCTCTCTCCCCAAATCAAAAAGGGGGAAAAAATAATCATTGCAACATTTTTGTATACACATTTTGGAAGAAGTAAGAGTCTTACGTTATGCAATTTATATCTAATTTGGTAAAATGTCGTAAAACTGAATTTTTTCCTTCTATCTATTAGCCCAAAAAAAAAAAAAAGTAGCTTTGTCGTCCTCCCTTAACTCCGGCCTGAATTTGAGGAAATGGCTCATCATCCGGAACATGGCTGGGGTCAGGAAGAGTAAATGCTCGTAATAAGTAGGGTTATGGGGTTACCTTGATCAATTATTGAGCGAGGGAGTAAAAACATTTCACAATAAGTAGGTATATTCAAGACATAGAGATCCTTTCCAGAACCTTGATTTTATTATGATTTCTGAAGTAATATTATGGTATATTTCGATATTATTATAATAAAGAAAAGAACCAAAAATTATGTTTTTTGTATCAGTTATGCACGAATTTGGAAAGCGGGCGGGGATTGGCAACCACCAATCATTAAATCTTAGCATCCCATCCAAGTAAACAAAACAGCAACTTAGGCTAAGGTACATAATTCTTCCACTTGTAAGTACTTATTTTCCCTCGTAATTGACTTTTTTCTTTGTCCTACAGAATAAATAATACTCAAAATACCAATCATGAAAACATGCTTAGAAGCAACAAAAGTAAGTGTGTTTGATTATCTATGTATCATTCATCGAGTAGAAAAAAAAAAAAAAAAAGAGTTGGATATTGGGAAAACAATTATGTACAAGTGATCTGTCCAATTGCACGTTGGAATATGGCAGTAGCCTATTTATGTTCCCAAGTTCATCCTCCAATGGTCCAAGAAATTGAGTAACGTTTATGCCATTAAATTTGGGATATGCCATTTGTACACTTTAAATTGTACATCACGTTTGACACTTGCCTTGTTGTAAAAAAATGATTGGAGAGAAAATTGTATATTTTTTAGAACTTTTCAAACTTGGTGTACACTGACTTATCCCTGACATCACTAGCGTAGCACCCGTTTAAGTGACAGCTGATTCTACTGCTTCATGAATCAGAATGCAAAAGTGATAAATTCCTTTTCGGCACAATATTCCTTGACAAAAGGATGGGATAATGAAAAAACAAGAAGAAAGAATCATTTGCTTCATGGTAAAGATAGTTTTTAGCAACAACTCTCGTCTAGTTTTTAAACATCTATATCATGCCGGGGGTGGTGGGTGGGGGTCCCATTTCCTTGCTCATTAATTTCATTAAGGTGAAATGCCTTGAATTAACTGCAAAGCAAAGTTGCTTATGCACATTCTTGTACCATGATTATGAAATGCAATTTCTTTTTTGACAATTGAATTGGAGAGCATGGATTCCATCAGCAAAAATCAATGAAATCGGGCAACCCGTAATCAGAAAACTGTGCATTCGTAATCTCTTGAAAAATTCGCGTTGTAAACAAAGCGATTCACTGCAGGAACACAAAACAAAGCACCCCACAAATGAAGGAAAGTTGGTGGCCAGATTTGAAGAGGAAAGGAACTGCATCAAGAACTGAAACAAGTTTGAGCTCGTCTAATGCCTGAAATGTAATTCAGAAGCACACGGTAGCAATTAGCAAATATTCTACTACTCTCTCTCTCTCTCTCTCTCTCTCTCTCTCTCTCTCTTCCTCTCTCTCTCTCTCTAAATTCAGCCATCTCCTGTTCTACAACTTCTGCTTCAACTGGATAGTATTTGTAGTGAAGTTCTCCAACATTGTCGCCTGATAGCTTTGTCCATCCATTTGGTCCAACGTGATAAATGCAATAAAACCCAGGTCATGATTGAACCAGCTTGCACACAGAAATATGAGGAAGGGAACAATTAGATGAAGGGGACGAGTGCATTACCGCTGGCAACGCCACCGCTACATCACGGAATGTTGCGTGATAAATAGCCCGTCTTGCCAACTCTGCAGCTTCTTCAACAGACATATCACAGCGGTAGCTACACAATTACAACAAAAAACAACATTAAGGTTCCCCTATAGCAATTGCATTAGATTAAAGTTGAAGAGTGAATGCAGAAGTAGAAGTATTAATAAATACGAGTCATGAAAAAAGTCATCTGCTAGAGTCTCAATGTATATAGTCATCTGCAATCAAAGGCCACAAGCAAATGTGATGCATAGATAAGTACAATATTTATAACTGGTACAAGAAAACGTTGCAGCAATTCTGATTCTTGTTTCATATGTTCAAATATTCAACAATTTAGAAGAAAATTGTGAAACATTCACAACAGGAAAATGAATAACTCACCCACTGTCCAAAACACCATAAGCATATGGTGAACCAGATCCAACAGAGAATCTAGTTCCTTTCAGCCATCCTCCTTCACTTCCACATAATTCAGGCCAGGACCCTACCCCAATTTGCAAAAGCATTATAAACATCCAAAGGATGCAGGTCAATGGAATGCTATATTATTATATTTCACTCGTTACCATCTCATCCCAGCCAGCCAGCTATCATAGTTCTAACAGACAAACCCATTCCCCTATAAGAATAGAGAATGTTAGTAACTTTGAAGCTCCAGTTACGGATACTCCTCTTATTTGCCAGCTCATGCAATCGACACTGAAGTATGCAGGATAACCATCAAATAGCATTGTTGCAGCAAAATGAATAAAATAAAGTAATCTTGTATTTGTACAATGTAACAAAAAATTAACTTATTTATATCCAATCATTGCCGTTCAAATTGAAACCATGGCCCCCATATTTTCAAAAACTCAGGGGATGTTCTCTTTGTTGTTTTCAGGCCGTTTTCTATTATTTATTTTTCAAAACAGTGAAAATGCATTCTCTTTCCAATTTTCGAAAATGCATTTTTGAAAAAAAAAAAAATCTATTGGAAACTCAAAACGTCTTTTTTAACGTTTCGAATGTTTTCTTCCCAAAACACGCTAAAAATTGAAAACGCGAAAACGCCTCTTTTTCCATTTCCCCAAAATTCTTTGTTAAGCTACCGATCGACTTAGCCTCAAAAGTTCTTGTAGATCCCATGGTTGCAATCCCAATCTCTTCAATTGACACACTATCGATTTTTCTTCGATAAATTCCGGTTTGATCTACTACAAATTTCGTGTTCTTCAAGCCGTGTTTGAGGTATGCCCATCAATCCTATTTATTTTTTGTTTTAAATAGATGAATCTGAAGTCTTGGGTAAAGGGATTTGATTTAGTTTTAGCTTCGGGTTGATTTTCTGGAACTTTTCTATGATAATATAGTTCTTATTTTGAAATTTGGCTCCCGACTTTTGTACCCATTTTCTTTTTCTGGAGTTTTCAATCATTCATCATAAAGTTTGTTTGTATGTTCCTTGTGTTTTTTGCACAACCAATTCTGTTAATGTTGATAATAAATTGATTCTGATTTCTGATTATGAACTTAAGAACGGGGAAAAAGTATGCAATATACCCTATATATTTTGTTCCGTTCTTGGGCAGAATTGGAAGTGAACTCAGCAAGCATGAGATGTATACTAGTGAAATGGAAAAAGCCGTATGAAAAGATCTAGCGATACTGACTGAAGATGAGGATTCAATAATTTTAAGAAAGAAGTCCGTTAATTTTGGCTTCCATATATGTGGCTCAATGGAATTTGTATAAATAGAAAATTTTAAATAGTAGGAAGAAACAAGACAAAAGAGTAAGAAACGGAATTCCACTATGTGCATAGCTTTGAACGTTATCTATTCTGATAACCTACAGAACACATCAAATTATTTGATCATTTGGAAATAGGCTGACACATCAGATAAAGTTTACTTTGCAGCACCTTGAGAAGTTGAGGATGAGATGAACTCCAACAAGACATTTTGTAATTGGCCATTGTCAAGACATTTTGTAATTGGGATCTTTGAGACAAAGATGTAGTATAATATTTTGATGATGATCGATATGATCCATCAACAATGACTTTGATTAGACAGAACTAAGCTTTGGATTATTGGATAGGTAAGCATCATAGTAGTAATCAAGAACTTTGAAGACCAACTCCACGGGGGTGGTGAAAGGGAGCATCAATATTTTGTAGGTAGACCAACTTACTGGTAAAACTGAGAATGTAATAATTAGCTGCTATTTCAGTGGTTGAAGTGCTAACTCGGCATTGCCTAAGTTCGGCTCTGTTTGTATGCTTTATAGTTTTACTTTTTGAAGTTATATGTCCGGTATTTGCCAGTAGTGAATGCCAGAAGTTTTCAACCTTCTTTGTTTCCTCCGTCCCTTACTATCAAACAATGCTTGTTGCCCCATGTTTGGCTAATGTTTATGCAGTGTTTTTAATCGATCAAATTAATTATTATTTTTCACACATTTGACGTGGCCTACAAGTATTATCCATTCATTTTGATCTTTCCTCTTTTGAGTAAGCAGATTTGCATAAACGGTATAAAATTATGGCTTTTGAGTATTTGGGTGGGTAAAAGGGTTCATCCTTTTATGGGCAGATTCTTAGTCTTCCTAAATTTATCAATTAAAAATGCATTGTAATCTACTGGTTGAATTTGCAGCAATTGAATCGGGAGGGAAGGGTACAGCACGACAAAATCAAGACCCTCGGAGAAGCTGGAGTTACTGTGGTTGAGTCGCCTGCGAAGATTTGAACCGCAATGCTTGATGTCTTCAAACAAAGGGGTCTTGCTTGATTGAGCTGAATTTTGATTTTTCAATTTCTTCATTTCTTTCCTTTTCTGGAAAAAAAGAATGGCCATTATTATTAACGAGGATGATTTTGTTGTAATGCATTCTATTCCACTTATACTACCCTGGGAAAGAGATGTCTGAATACATTTCTAAAACTTTTAGTTCTATTCATTTCTCTTATTATTTACCATTTCTTAGAGCATATCTTCTCTTTCTAATTGGAAAATTATCAAACATTTTGAGATTAAAAGAAAAATTGCTTGCACAAGATTGTAGGTTGAAAATTCTTTATTTATTTTCTTTTTAACACCCCGATTTGCATTAAATGACGGCTCTATGTGAGGATGGAGAGTTTTACTTATAAGTGGTTTATCTATAATGAATGAGTAATCTTATTTATTTTCACTTATGATAGTTGTCGTGTTTAGACGATTAAAATTGTAATTGGCAAGAATTGTGAGAACTAACNTTGTTGTAATGCATTCTATTCCACTTATACTACCCTGGGAAAGAGATGTCTGAATACATTTCTAAAACTTTTAGTTCTATTCATTTCTCTTATTATTTACCATTTCTTAGAGCATATCTTCTCTTTCTAATTGGAAAATTATCAAACATTTTGAGATTAAAAGAAAAATTGCTTGCACAAGATTGTAGGTTGAAAATTCTTTATTTATTTTCTTTTTAACACCCCGATTTGCATTAAATGACGGCTCTATGTGAGGATGGAGAGTTTTACTTATAAGTGGTTTATCTATAATGAATGAGTAATCTTATTTATTTTCACTTATGATAGTTGTCGTGTTTAGACGATTAAAATTGTAATTGGCAAGAATTGTGAGAACTAACATGAACTCGATAAGATTTATTTCAAAATATTTACTACCATGTCAACATGATATTAGGTGTTTGAAAAAAAAAATTATACCAATCAAACATAATTAATTACAATTCCCAGTAAAACAATTTCTAGTCGATTCAATTTCCTGGAATTCATTTTCTTTCCACCCATTTTCCACCTTTGCAATCAAACGAACCCTTAGTGCTCCCCTTTTTTGCAACTTGATTAGGTTTGGTTGTGACTTGATGCTAGTTAATTCTTATCACAAGTTACGTACAAGTAAAAAAACAAGGACTTGCCAAATTTAATTTAGGTTGTGTTTTTTACATCTGGGAAAAAATATTTCAAGATTCACCAACTTCAAAATTTATATGTTATTTAATACTATATTAACATTAAACTATTAAAATTTATTGAATAATTAGATTTCTTAAATAAAATATTTTTAAGATTTCAAAGTAAACACGTTTTCCATTTTTTATGTTTTGAGAAACAATTTTTCAAAATGACAAAAAGAACGCATTTTCAGTAATTTCAAAATAGATACTCAAAACACAAAACACAAAACACAAAATGAATTCAAAACTCAAAATTGAAATATAAAGAGAACAGTCCCTCATTTTTTTCAAAACTCATTTTCAATCACACATTCTTCCATAAAATAATTTCACACGTAAACTGAAAATTTTTCCTTATTTTTTAACCATACGTTCTCCAAAAATCACTATCCCAAAATACATTATCTTCCAAAATGGAGCTCAGACAAGGGCAGTATCTCAGGGGGCGTGTTGGCACCCCAAGCAAATGTAGAAAACATATAACAAGCCACCAAATGGCATCTAAATTACATCAGCTGGTAAATTATCTAGCAACCATAAGTTGTAGGCAGTTGGTTCAAATAATTTTGTCCTAATTATGCATTGCATTTTCACGGACATCCAAGATTTCACAGATGCAATAAATTGATCAATCATGAAAACAGAAGCAAAATAAAATAACTGATTCTCGCTTAGGAATTAAAAGTGCAGCACATATCCCCCACTAATACCGTTGTCATCATCCATTTCTGGATACAGATTGAGATTTAGATAAGACTTTATAGCTAAAATTAGCCTCCTGTTTTATAAGAAATCAGCCACCCCAAATGTGCAGCATATCGAATAATTCACAAAGTGTCGACCTTTCCATCTGCTAAGTTAACTCGTTTGACAAGCTGAATGTTAAGATGACTGGGAAGGGATCAAGCTAGAACCTCCTGCATTTCTTCTAGAATAGTTTTTTTAACATCACTTCCAGTGACCTTCTAACTTGTTTCCTTTTCATTCTTTTTGTGAATTATTAAATATGAAAACCATATTGTATTATCTGGAAACCTGAAAAAAGTGAAAAGAAAGATTTACACCTTTGCAAATCTATTATTAAAGATTTGAAAATGTCAAGAGTTACCAATGCTAGAGGGACCAACCACCCAATTAGCATAATGCATTAATCTACAAAATGCACATCGACTATCTATCTTCCTCAATGAGAATGACAGTGATAAAAGAAACTAAATCATGATCAGTGGCAGATTCAATTAAAATACCTTAACACCCAGATTTCTGTGCCAGAACAGGCAGTCAGCAGCACCTACAGCCAGTGTGCCAAGCATGTAGGGACTAATTTCAATGATTTTCTTCACAGATTGTGATGCTGATATAATAACATGGAGAGGTAGACCCAATCAAATATGAGAGTGGAAAGAAATGTTACAGTATTAAAAATGCAAAAGTTTGTGATAAAAGCTTACTACTGAATCACCGAAAAAACATATCATAAAGGCTTACCTATTTTTAGTTAAGCATATGCTTTATTCGCCTTAATGTAACCAAAGCAGTCGATAAATGTCAACATAACTAAGATCCATAGCATACATGAGTATCAATTTGCAACCCCCCAAAGCATAAATAAACATATACTGTCAGACCACAAGTGCTGCATTGATTAAAAATGCATGCTAGTCCAGCAATCAATTTTCAGGACATCTATGGATCATGACTCAGAAATGGACAAAAATATTACTGGGGTCTGTCAAAAAAGCATTTGAAGAGAAAGGTCGAAATAAATAAATTTCAGGAGTCTCCATGAAAAATGGTTGCATTACTCAGGATATGAAGGTAGAGTCCCTCGCTAGTAGAAGAACTGTCAAGTTTTACATGGAACTCTGCTTACTATGAAAATCCCAAATTAATTCTCAGTTTTTCAAAAACTCTGAGATATGGGTTGCTTAAATCCATATCAATTATTCAAAACTGGCATGAGTTTGGCAGAATTTTCTTTGCATTTTCTTTAATCCAAAGCACACTCAAACAATAAGTACTTTTTTCAATAATTTTACATTGCCGAACAGGAAGGAAATCTATAACTTCGCATGTGACCAAATAATATAGCATGTCCCTGAGCATAGTGCAGAACCATGTAGCTAACTTAAGATTATAAGTTAAATCCCCATGTATTTCCATGCCAGGAACTATGATTACATGTTAAAGCCTTATAATAGCCATGTCAGAAACTGATTCAGAATGTTACTTCGATGCGTTGAGTTGTAGCTTCAGAATTGGAACAACAAACCACATTTAAACATATACATTTCTTTTCCAAGATTCAATTCTCATCTCCATTCTATACAAACAAACATATTCGCATAAACATTCATGCTACAACAGATTGAATTCCTCACAAGCACCCTCAAAATAAAAAATGCAGCTTCGCATTTTTACATGCCAGAACCAAGTACTTAGTCAAGAAGGCTCACATATATATCCTCCCATGCTAGCGCGTGAATCAGCAGCAACCATAACACCTTCCTTGGACAGCATCTTTCTGAAACCCATCAAACTTACACAAAACAAAAGAATAAATATATAACTAATAGGATCATACTACAAGTACATAATCACTTACATAACACATTACATAATGGACATGTGGTGCGCATCCATCGGCAGTCTACAATTTTTTACTATTCCACACTTCACATACACGGTCAGATTTCTTCCACATGGGCTTATGTAATCCATAATGTACAATGATTATGTACA
>CAIGRH010162638.1:0-11871 GCA_903798295.1 Fraxinus nigra | reverse complement strand
CCCTATCATGAGCGCGAGCATAATAAACTCGATCTACTCTGTCTATTGTACTGGGAAAGCCATCAATTATTTCTTGATATATAAGGCATATTACTACACTTCTACAGATTCGAATCAATAATTGACTCAACAGTATCTATTAGTTCAGTACCAGTCCTTTATTTATTGTAAAAAGAGGCTATGCTACCACTGGTGCTTTGCCTNTTGAACCTTCTCTAAATTATTTGGCCTTCAAACTGCTCTTTACCAAGTAACCTGGATAATAGGATAACAAAAGAGATCTGTAAATGCTAAAGTATACTGTTGGATCTTGGTATAGGTCTAATAGTCATAGGTTGATATGCTGTTAGCTCTACCGGAGATAGGTATGGATGCCAAATTGGGTATATAACAAGGTATGCTTCTAGATAAGGTACTGAACCTCACCCCATAAACTGAATCCCTATCATGAGCGCGAGCATAATAAACTCGATCTACTCTGTCTATTGTACTGGGAAAGCCATCAATTATTTCTTGATATATAAGGCATATTACTACACTTCTACAGATTCGAATCAATAATTGACTCAACAGTATCTATTAGTTCAGTACCAGTCCTTTATTTATTGTAAAAAGAGGCTATGCTACCACTGGTGCTTTGCCTCCTCCGCTATTGGAGGCACCCTGGATAAGCTACTAAAACCGCTACTTGTGCTAGTTGATCCATAATGAAGGCACGAGTGCTAAAGAATCTGCCACTAGCTATACTAATGATCCTATAGGTTACAAATCTGGTACAATATGTTGTTACCCCTATTACGTAAGGGCTTTACAGCCAACTCCAAAAAGGGTTCCAAATCTATACATTTTACTTTGACTAAAAATATGAATATTTGGATCTTATTTCTCAAAGTAAAGAAAACTTTCAAGCCAAGCCTCCATTTGAGCTGCCTAACCCTCTTCCTATGGGGCTGTAACTTGCTGTATCTTTTGGGGGTCTTCGTTTGCAACTTCGCTTACTCTCTGGCTTGGCGCGCTACTATGCCAGAACGTTTTGGGTCTTGTCTTTAGCCTTACTAGAAAAGACGCTTCCATCTTGTCGTTTAACCCCCATTTATTTTTTATCTTAAATCCAGCGTTCATGTTGCCATAGATTTCTTTCATTTAAGGAAAATTCCAATTCTCCTTCTTCGGTTTGTGCCTAGCTTTGCCCTGAGAACATTAAAGAATTCAAAGAAAGCTAACTAACTTCGCTTCCCCAGTTCTAACAATATATAAGGATTGGACTTGTGCTTCTTCCGCCCCACAAAAGATTGAATCACAACTCCAAGAAAGCTACATATCCTTCTCTCAATAATGTGTTGTTTTCACAATGAAAAGAAAGAAAACGAAATTATATCAAAAAGATACCATGACCAAAAAATGAATTATGTTGTCAGCATAGTTATAACTCATGCCACTACATAAAACAACCAAATTCAACTTCTTTGTTTTGGGAATAGTACATGCGACTGCATCCCCTTTTGTACTACGAAATAGCATTGTTATCTGACCGGCTTCCAATATATTTTTTTTGGTTCCAATGCATTCAACTTGTTTCCGCATTCATGCATGAAACTTGGTGTTTGGCTTGTTAACTTCAAACTCTTGGCCTCCGTAGCTTGAACAAGTAAATGCATGGCTTCAATGATTCTATTTACTCGTGATCTTGATATTGGTTCTTCTTCAAGTTCAGCCAAATCTTCGTAAGCTTGTTGCCCTCCATGGATCATTCCCTCCCTCTTCAAGAAGATCCATCCTCGAATCTAGACTTTCATTAAAGAGAGAAAGATCAATAATATTGAAAGTGGTAAATACCTTTATACTCACCTTAAAAATCCGTCTTGTAGGCAATTACCATTAATCATTTCGATTGCTTGGAATGGTTCATCTTCCCTAGGATGTAATTTAGACCTTCTTTGTGTTCGAATCCGTTTCTCTTTTTTCCACCTAAACTATGACTTTCAACAACATGTAAAGAAATTAAATCCAATAAAGTTAGTGGATTAAAGCAATACATAATGTCAAAGTCTGAATACGAAGTGGAAGAGATTAGTTTGGTTCATAACTTAGCCCATAAATTCACCCCAAAATAGTTAAGGAACTCAAGATTGATAAGATATTTTTCATGCTTTAAGACATCCAATAGACATTTCAAATGGACATCATATTCATAGACTCTTGAAATATACCAGAATATGATTTCTAACCTAGATATGGGATAATGATACATTACCGTTAGTGAACTCATGTTTATCCCCATGTTTTCTTTGCTCTTCAAATTCTCCAATTTATTTTGATTCTCCTTTTCTCAAGGGAACATCAAACTTCTACAAGAAAGAAATATCCAAACTAGGGTGGGGTTGTTAGTCTCCTGAATTTGTTGTTTAATGCCATGAATGGGTGGTAACCTAATAGGCATGTCCTCATGAACCAAGTCTTCGAAACCCTACAATAGTGAAACAGCCAAATTAGGGAAGAGTTTGTTTGTTCTCACTAAAGCCCTCTCAATTTCACTATCTTTTCATGAAAGCTCACTTTTAACTTTTCTTCTCTCTGATGACCCTTTTTTTTTCTCTCTTGTGGCTCTACTCATTTTTCTTTATCTTCAATCACCCCTCTATTTTCTTTTTTCTTGTGTAGCTCTATTCTTTTTTTCATGATTTTTAGCCACCACTCTATTTTCTATCTTAATCTCTACTTTTTTTTTCCCTCTCTATGTGATTAAGTTTGAGAATTAATCATATGTGAAATTTGAAACTTTCCATCAAATCATCAAACTCACTACGCTTCGTAACAAGTGCTTCATCTACCACCCACTCTACTCCATCAAAGTCTCTAGGATTTCTTCTAGGCCCTCTTCACGCATATATTTTCTATTTCTCATCGTGTCAACTTCAACAACCAACATTTGGTCAATTTCAGCAATAGGATAATGCCTATGTTGTTAGTAGAAATGGCCAGTATTGACGAAAATAAATATTCTCAAGAAATAAGTTTTAGTAAAGTTCTTATCCAAAAGGTTTTGTCTGTTAGAGATTGGGATTTAAAACCTCATTTGACCAGAGTTGTTACTTGTCAAAAGATGGGAACAAAAGAAAAATCTCAAGTGAAGAGATGTCACTCATTTGCAACAATATAATTATTGGGATTATGTTGAAGCACAGAATAAGGCTTTCTACTACCAGAACAAGGCCAAAAAAACATACATGGTTCTGTAAATTCGGAAAAGGAGTGGAAGTTAATGACTTTCCAAATTGGTTTAAAGAATGGTTCATTATTTCTGGACCAACGGAGGAAATGTTTCCAGAACTATTTAAAAACTTTTTTGAACATTTCATATCGGTTTATCCAGGACTCAGAAACAAAGAAAAAATTGTTTGTTTCAATGAAGTAGCCCAGTTATATTTTTGTGTAGAATTTGGTACCAAGGATTTGAAGTCCATATGAAGGAAGAGGATTTCTAGCACTCTACAAATCTCACCATTATAGATGGTGGCATAATATTAAACCAAATGATATTATCGAAAAGATTAAGGAATATCACAATGGAAAAATCTTCATAAAGGACTTCAAAAGAATCTTGTCTGAAGAGAGAAAGTTTTGTTGAATATCAACTTGCCACAATTAAAATTGCTTTAATCAAAGACCATCCTACTCTTTCCTCATAAGAGTTGAATAAAAAAACTCTTAAAGCTATCATGGTGGCATAATATTAAACCAAATGATATTATTGAAAAGATTAAGGAATATTGTGTTATATGGAAAAATCTTCATAAAGGACCCCAAAAGAATCTTTTCTGAAGCGAAAGAAAGTTTTGTTGAATATCAACTTGCCACAATTAAAATTGCTTTAATCAAAGAGTACCTACCATACTCTTTCCTCAGAAGAGTTGATTAAAAAAAATCCTTAAAAAGCTCTGTCTGAAATCCTTGCCGGATATGATGTCAAATATATGAAACTGCTTCTTCCAGCTCAAGGGGAAGGGTAAGAAGGCATCAAAATCTAATTCGGAATCTAATGATAGTTCTGGTGAAGATTATACGCCATTAAATGAAGTTATGGAAGAAAATCTCTGTATGTCAATTTTTTTTTTTACCAAGATTCAATATCATGAAAAGATAAGTAAAGGACAACTTTGCAAAGCAAGGGAATATCGTACGAAAAGTCTTAAAGACAAAAGCTCTTGTAACAAAAGTCTTAAAAGACCGAAAAAAGAAAAGAAGATTTGACCCTAGACTTCAACCATTTCAAGTTCAAAGATTAAAAATTTTGAAGACAAAATTCACGTTTATATTTCTCTATAAATAGGGTTGTAATTTTATTTTGAAGGCATCGAAGAAAAACTAGTTTCATATTTTATATTTTCTTTATGCTCTTGTAATCCCTGGATATTCCATGGTTTGAAGATACAATAAAATTAAGCAAGTCTTAATTTTAAGTCTTTCGTTGTTTATTCTTTTATATTGCATCATCCTGGCTATTTTGGTATTAGAGCCAAGTACGAGTTATTGAATTCTTTGAAGTATTATATTTCTCTCTCTAAAGGGTTTCCTGGAGGACTTGTCTATCTTAAAGATTTAATAATAAGGAAAATTTCTGCACTTGATATTGGAACTAGTTTTGAATCTAGCTCAAAGATGTTCTTAAAGAATGCATCTGAGATCAAATCTTCTAATATTGGGATGTTTGATTTAAAATCACAAAGAGTTGTAAAAAATAGATAACTATAACTGTTAAACATGAAATGGAAAGAAAACTTTTAATTTTTATATATTAGTTTAGTGCAAATAGAATTAAATCCCTCGCCAAAGAATTAAACTAGCGTCTTTCAGTATCCTTAACTGATAAGAATATTTTAGATGTTTTAACACTAAATTTTGAATCGAAGGGATATAAAATGAAAATTTTGAGGGAACATATTGCTGTCACTTAGAGTATTTTAGAAAGTTATGAATACTCTTAAGTCCTCATGCAAGAAAAGTCAATAAAAAGGGTTTAACAACCATGATAGAAACAAATCTGGCTAAGTCTCATGTAGCTCAAATTCATCCTATTGATGGGAAAGATATTTCTCTCCCAGATCAATGGGCCATTGAAGGAGCTGCAGAACTAGCACCAATGGAAAATCATGATGTTGAGGAAATAACTCAAACACTTGAAGGAAAAGTTGAAATTCAGCAGAACTAGGCCTATGTCATTATGAGGAAGTTACCTTTTCTTCAAAGTAGACATTCTATCTCTTCAATTACCAAGTATATTCAACGAAGCAATTTTATGTCTTCTTTACATACTAGGGCTGATATACCTAATTTAATAGGAGTTAGAAATTCCTCTAAAAGTATCCCTCACCCTGTGCATAAAAGAAACAGAGGGCATAATGGAAATGAGTCTCCAACCTTTTCTGATGTGATCCATCTGTTAGTAATGATCCAAATTAATGATTTGGTTATACGGTCTTATGTATGAAGATGAAAATTGTAAATAATTAACAATAAATCATGAAGAAGTAAGGAAAGAGTTTTTGTAAGAAAAGTACAACGACTTTAGGAGATGGTTCTTTAAAGAACATTCTTTTGAGCAAAAGAAAGTTCTTCAAGAACAATTTTATGAATACTCAAGTAAGGATAAAATTGTTGTTCCCTTTGTAAAATGGTTTAAAGAGATTAGACCAATCATAGGGGTTATGGAGTCAAGTAATTCTGAAGAAAGAAAAGTCTAGAAGATGGAGAGTGAAGTGATCCCTCCTAGCTATACTGTTTATGATTTTCATAACCAAGTTTTCCAAGCTAATGCATTCTCAAAAACATTGTCAAAAAAGGAGTGTGTGTCATGAAATTAAAAACTTCTGAGGCTAGCCTTCAATGGAGTATGTTGACATGAAATTAAAAACTCATGGAGATGATTTACTCTAGATATTAAATGAAAAACTTGCTTCATTAAATTTGAAAGGCAATAAAGATAAAAAGGTTGTAAATGTCTTGAAAAAGGGAACATGGGAAGATTCTTATTATGCTCTTCGAAAGAATCTTTTGAACTTGAAAAAATTTCAAAACAATTTTACCCAGAAGAGGAGGAACTTAATGAGATGGACGGACTGAGTATACTATCAGGGATTTGTTAAAAAGAATGATTCTTTGTGCTAATGTTTATTGTAGACATAATGATATCCCTTACAGCTCAGATGCTTGTGCAAGGATTTACGGGACAACTTAAAGTCTAGTGGGATAGAATGCTATCCTCACAACAGAGACATGAGATTTTATGTACTGAAAAGACTGTTATTAAACAAGAGGGACATATGGAAATAGAACGAGTTGAAGACGTTGGAGTTATGACTCTTTTGCAAACAATTGCAAAACACTTTGTTGGTACATATACCCCTCTTGAGCAAATCAACAGAGGTCAACTTACAAACCGTAAGTCTATCTTTAACTCATTTTAGATGGTGTAAAGATACATTTATTTCTTTGATATACCAAAGAGATGCAGCTTATAGGAATTTCTGTGAAGAAAAGTTTATTTCAAGACTTCCCAAGTTGTTTGCCGAAAGAGTGAGGAGTAGAACTATTTCTCAACAAGGAAATAATAGCATTAACTTTGACAGTATAACATATGGAGAATTAGTCTCAGTATGTACTGTTGAAGGAGTTCGTATATGTAATGATTTGAATCTCAAGCAACAACTTAAGAAACAAGGATAACACTCGTAATGAAGTAGGAAAATTTTGTGACCAATTTGGATGCAAAATTGAAAAACCAAGAAGTATAAACACTTAGAAAATTAAAGGAATATAGAAGAAAAACTTTCTAAAGAAAAGTTTAGATGACCTAGGAGACAATTCCCAAAGAAAAGCGAAATTTCAAAAATTAAATGCTGGAAGTGTCAAAAGTTTGGACATTATGCATCTAAGCGTATATCTAAGGTTTAGGATATTCAATTAGAAGAAATCTTAAAATTAAGATATCTACTATTGAATCATTGAATATTTGATGATGATCTTAAAGATCAAGTTTGTCTTGCTCTTCTTGGGCATAATGAAGGGTCTGATAATTCGGATTACTTTTCCTCCTCCTCAAAAGAGGAACAAAAAGAATATTACTCATGCAACAATGCTTCATTAGAAGCAATGTAATGTCCCCATATTGTATATATCAATTGATGTAGAAGATTATTACTAGAATATTGAATATCTCGTGAATGACTAAATTACCATGTGTTAGCAACGGAGAATAACAGATAGTCTTGAATAGTTAATCTTAATAAATAAATAAGTTTTATATATGTGTGTGTGTGTGTGTGTGTGTGTGTGTGTGTGTGAAATTCTACCTACAAATTGTTATGTGCTTAAATACATGTTGATGTAAGGTGCTTTAATACCCTGCAGTAAACTAGAACTAAATTAAGGTAAGCTTACTTGCAATACATCATTTTTTTTTAACATAGTAAACTAATTATAAAAATTATGATGTTGGAGTCCTATTAAAATAATTGTATGACATCAGCATTCATAAGTATGGAAATTGGTCATTGGTTGTATACAAGGTCATATGGATAACTTGACCGTAAGTGACTATTGAAGCGAGGAACCAGCGTTAAAGTTCAACAATCATTAGTGGCAAATGATAGAAAAATCTAGCCGAGATAAGGCAATTATGTATTAACCAGTATCATATTACTGCCACTCTATTAAGTTGAGCTCAAGTATACAACAATGATTTCGTACTGACCAAAAGAAAATGAAGATAAAGAATAATCATTTCATCCCATGCATCAGTTACACACTTGCACCATATTTCATTCACGAGTTGTTGATAAACTCACTCTCCAATTCATCTTCCTTTTTAGATCAACATGACTAGAGGTTATGTGGAATATCTTGAAGATAGCTGGGCGACGATGCGAGATAGACTAGAATTTCATTGTACTATATATATGGTCTCATAATACTGATGATGAAGACCTTTTTATGCTGGAATTTACTGTTGCAATCATTGTTCGCTACTACACCACCACTTATAATGTAATTTCTGTTGACATTGTGTTATCTAAATATGTAAATGGTAGCCACATGTAGTATTCAGTATGTGAGAAGAAAAAGAAAGATCACTGCCTTTTTGTTAAAAGCCTAGTATGGACCGATAGAAAAGTTTGATATTCTCCTTCTCCTATTTTGATTTTTGAAAGGAAGAATGTAACAGGCTATTGTAACTTTGTAAAGAAAAGTCTGTAGTTAACAAGTACTGCAACAAGTTATGATATAACTTTTGATTGGAAGGTTACAACTATTTTTCGTTTGAATCAGGTAAAAACATTTCTGATGTTAACATATCAGTTTAGGTCCATTAAATTGCTTTAAAAGTTGTCGTCATAGCAAACGAATCTTACACTACTAATACTTTATATATATATTGAACAACATATATAAAAGTTTGATATGAGTAGCAAAAGTGAGGCGTTACAGCTGTCGTCCTCTGTTTCTTTTAGTAATGTTTGCAATATTCGAGGTGCCTCTATTTCTTTACAATCTTATAGCGACCAAGGCTGTTGAATTCTTTTTAAAAAAAATTTCCGTCTAAAATAATACAAAAAGAAGAAATTAATTGTATCAAGAGAATGCTTGATGGACCCTTAAACCTTGTAATCAATGTTAGAAATATGTAACCAAATTTATGAATTTATTTGACGGCGTGGCGTCTCACATGTAGGAGTGACAAGGACACTAATAGCCACCTAAAACAAATTCAATAGCTCGGTTGGAGAGTTTTTTCCTCTATCCAGGGTCAAAGACAGACCTAAAATTTGATTTTCTAGTTTACACTTATTTTTATGTTCTATGTATGTGTTTAGTTCAACATCTGTTCTATTTCTTGGTGTTTTTTGTTGAAAAAATATTCTTTTTTCCTTTCTATCGATCTTCAATGGGACTTCCGTAGATCTATGTCATTTTTATTGGTTAAAACTATATCATCTGGAAATGGGATTTTCAATTTTGACACAACTGTTCTTGCTGAAAGGATGAACCTCCAATTGATCTTAAGGATTTAATATATAGGTATACTTGTTGTTCCTTTAATAAAGATATCACGCCGAACATGAATGATAAACCTTACCATTTCTTTCAAGTTATCACACCTTCGTTAGAACATTTGTTCGATGAGTTTTACAATAATTTTAGTCTTTAAAGTTGATTTTTCAACACATGACATTTCATTTACATTATGAGTGACACTAATGTATGAAATTAATTTAACTATGGCGAATTGGTGATTATGTATTCATTCATGTAAATAAATATTGATTGTTTCCTTTATAACTAATTCATCAAGATTTTACGTTACAGTTGTGGTATTAGAGCACGGTTACATGATTCCGTAGACAATGTCCAATGAAACTCGAGGCAACTCGTAGTCACGCCTAACTATCAAGTAAGTGGTATTCTACATTACCTTTATGTCGTTTTCGAGGTGCCTCTGTTTCTTTACAATCTTATGGCGATCAAGGCCATTGAATTCTTCTTTGAAAGTTTTTCCGTGTCAAATAATAAGAAAAGAAGAAATTAATTGTATCAAGAGAATGGTTGATGGACCCTTAAACTAATAGATACTTACACGGTCCCTGTAATCAATGTTACAAATATGTAACCAAAATTATGAATTTCTATGACGGCATGGCTTGTCACATGTAGGAGTGACAAGGACACTAAAACAAATTCAATAGCTCGGTTGAAGAGTTTTCTCCTCTACAGCCACCTGAAATTTGATTTTCTAGTTTACACTTATTTTCATGTTCTATGTATGTGTTTAGTTCAACATCTGTCCTATTTCTTGGTGTTTTTTGTTTAAAAAAATATTCCTTTTTTTCCTTTTTGTAAATTGATCAAACTTCTTTTTCTAGCTTCTCTAAAGTCCTCGTTGTCTAGGACCAATTTCATTTCTTCATATCATTAAGTATGTACTTCATCTTCAAATAATTTATCATTAATTTCTACGATTCTTGAAAGTGAAGTTGTTACCATACGAATTTCTTAGTGTATGAAATTATATTTCTATCATATTTCTAGAACTGTTTATGTTTGTTCCAACCTTCGTCTTTATGACAGGTTTAAGAGATCTTATGTACGGAAAGGAGATTACTTTTTTTTTTTAATCACGTGTTCAAAAAATAAATTTCCTGAAGTCATTTATTCAAATTTTCTAATTTTAAATGATTTTTGAAATACAAATGTTTCAACCACATTCATTCATTAAGGGTAAAAGATGTGCATGTTTTTGTGTCATGAAATTATGTTGATCTTCAATGGGACTGTTGTAGATCTATGTCGTTTTTATTGGTTAAAACTATATCATTATGAAATGGGATTTTCAATTTTGACACAACTGTTCTTGCTGAAAGGAATCAACCTCCAATTGTTCTTAAGGATTTAATATATACATTTACTAGTTGTTCCTTTAATAGAGATATCACGCCGAACATAAATGATAAACCTTACCATTTCTTTCAAGTTATCACACCTTCATTAGAACAAAGCATTTGTTTGATGAGTTTTACAATAATTTTAGTCTTTAATGTTGATTGAAAACACATTACATTTCATTTACATTATGAGTAACACTAATGTATGAAATTAATTTAACTATGGCGAATTGGTGATTATGTATCATTCACGTAAATAACTATTGATTATTTCCTTTATAACTAATTCATCAAGATTTTACATTTTCATAATTTCAACAGTATGGTTCCTTTTTTCCCCTTTATATAACAACATTTAGAATAGTTAAATTTTCCAGCTTTGCTGACAAGAGTGGCACAAGTAATAAATTGTTGAATAATTCTATTTGTACATCAAAAAATGTACATAGGAGTGTACACCCTCCTCACATGAGGGTGGGACCCACTTGTAGAAAATATTTTTTATTCGAGCGGGTCCCACCTCCATGTGAGGAGGGTGTACACCTCGATGTACATGATGATGTACCCCTAGCAAAGCCGTAAATTGTTGAATGTAGCTGTGAAGTGAGTCGTTATAGTTGTGGTATCATAGCACGGTATCATTTTTTAGACAATGTCCAATGAAATTCGAGGCAACTCGTAGTCACGCCTAACTATCAAGTGGTATTCTGTATTTTACCTTTCTGTCATTTTCGAGGTGCCTCTATTTCTTTACAATCTTATGGTGATCAAGGCCGTTGAATTCCTCTTTGAAAGTTTTTCCGTCTAAAATAATAGGAAAAGAAGAAAATAATTGTATCAAGAGAATTTTTAAGGACCCTTAAACTTATAGATACTTACACGGTCCTTGTAATCAGGGTTAGAAATTATGTAACCAAATTTATGAATTTCTATGACGGCACGACTTCTCACATGTAGGAGTGACAGGGACACTAATAGCTACATAAAACAATTTCAATAGCTCGGTTGGAGAGTTTTTTCCCCTAATGAAGGCCAGAGACAGCCACCTGAATTTTGATTTTCTAGTTTATACTTATTTTCATGTTCTATATATGTGTTTAGTTCAACATCTGTTCCATTTCTTGGTGTTTTTTTGTTAAAAAAATATTCTTTTTTCCTTTCTGTAAATTGATGAAACTTATATTTCTAGGTTTTCTAAAGTCTTGGTTGTCTAGGACCAATTTCATTTCTTCATATCATTAAGTATGTATTTCATCCTAAAATAATTTATCATTAATTTCTACGATTCTTGGTAGTGAAGTTGTTACGATACGAATTTCTTAGTGTATGAAATTATATTTCAATCATATTTCTCGGTTTATGTTTTGTTCGAACCTTCGTCTTTATGACAGGTTTAAGAGATCTTATGTACGGAAAGGAGATTACTTTTTTTTTT
>CAIGRH010162621.1:0-17236 GCA_903798295.1 Fraxinus nigra | reverse complement strand
AAAAGAAGATAAAGTTATTGATGTGATGAAAAATATTATTTTATTAAAAAATGTGTGATTGAAAATGTATAAAAGAATAATAATGAAAATTTTAATATGTACCAAACAGAGACACAGTGTTTACAACATATGATTGAATCACATTCTATCAAATATGTGGACAAAAAATTTCTATATACCAAGCATGAATATAGATTTTACATTGTGGCTATTAGCCTATTACCTATACTTCGACCCTTTATTTTCCGCAAAAGGCCAATCATCAGAATTTTGAATACAAGGTTGTGCTTTTCTCAACTTCCCAAATCAAACACCACTTCTACTTTTTAAGTCAACTGTCAACTGTAACAGCTCTACCATTCACTTCACCACCACGCAAAAACCAACCAGCCAGCCACTCTCTCTCTCTATCTCTCTCTTCCTCTCTCACGCACACAGGCGAACACTGAGGAGAGAGAATAAGAGAAAGCACCACCTTCATCATGGCGGCAACCACCACTTTTTCATTCTTCACTACCCAATTAATCATATCACCAACTCCACACCTCCACCACTCTCCGTCATCCCTCACTTTTCCATTTGCCACTCCCCATTTGGATACAACCCGTCTCAATCTCTCCTCTGCCAATTCACTTAAACTCAGCCCCCTACAACCCACTCGTCGTATCTCCTTTATTACCTTCTCCAGCAATACTGACGGTGGAGAAATTGGTGGTGATGGCGGAAGTGGAAGCGGTGCTGGTAGTGGAGGAGGTGGGGGCGGAGGTGGAGATGATAATGAGGGAGATGCATGGAAAAGAAACAAGGCAGAGGCAATCATGGCCTTGGTCGAAGCTGGCAGATCATTGGATAGCATTCCTAAGGACTTGGCAGCCTCCATTGAAGCCGGGAGGATTCCGGGTTCCATAGTGCATCGGTACATCGAGCTCGAGAAGTCTACGGTGCTCCGGTGGTTGCTCCAATTTGGAGGGTTTAAGGAAAGGTTACTTGCAGACGATCTTTTCTTGACTAAAGTTGCTATAGAGTGTGGTATTGGGATCTTTACAAAGGTTTGTGCTTTGTCTTGAATTACTATTCAAATACTAATTACCATAGCAAATATTCGAAATTTTTTTATACAGTCAATAAAGTAGTAACAAGAATATGACATGTCTTAAGAATGTGGTTATTTGATGTGAATTTGGATCATATTTGAAATTTGAAAGGCCTGGATTGATCAATTATGCCCTCAAAATGGATGTTTTGGTAAAATATTGGTCAATATTGAATGATGGTTTGCTAACATTGGCTTTTATTACATCGAGAAATTACTATGAGAAGTTTGGGTCGAAATTTTAATTCAAGTTTTGGTAGATAGTCTTCTATTAATAGCAAAGATGCAGAGATTTGTATGGAGTTTTGACGAGTTGTTGCAATATTAGAATTTCATCATGTGGAATTGTGTGACTAAGTACAGCCAGAAGTGATATAAAATGAAATGGGAAGATTTTCTTGATCTTGACACGTATGGATTTGAAAAGTTGCAACAAATTTTGATAGATGAAGTTTCTTGACTGAAATTTACACATATAGTTCTTCAGGGTTTTTTTATTGAATTTCAATTTATCTTTCAATCAAGCAATTTCTGAAAGTCTCATTGTGTTTGATATGTCCTATCTGCATGCCAGACTGCTGCAGAATTGGAAAGGCGTAGAGAGAAGTTCACCAAGGAGCTAGATTTCGTCTTTGCTGATGTGGTATGATTGCCTTCACAATATTTTTGGTTTTCAGTTCACTTGCAAGAAATATAAATTATATAATGTGTTGTCATCAATGAAAGATTGCAACTAAAGAACATTCCTTTTGATGTGGAAATTAAAACCAGAAAATCTTGCTTACATCTTTCAACTGTCCATCTGCCTTGTGTTTTACCGTAAACACACATTTACACCCTATTGGTCTCTTCTGTGGTTAAGATCAACAAGTTCTCAAGTATCATTCTTTTGAAATGCTCCATTTTGTTTATAAAAACTTGTTTCCATCTTGAAATAGCAAGAGCTTCCTGTATGGTGCTTGGAAAAAAATCGCAAGAAGATTCATTAGGAGCAAAAGCACTAAAGGAAGGAGATACCCAATGATAGGAAACATATTTGGAGATAGGATATATTGTATACAAGATCTTACAGCTTTCCTATGAGCAATCAGAATATCAATATCAGAATTAAGATTTTTGGAAAGATTAGGGACTAAAGAATTACTCATGTCTTCCAGAATCTTTTTGCTTGGTTTGGGCGATTGGTGATGTTGCGGAGATTGTGTCTTATTCCTTCTTCGAATAAACCTTTAGGTTGCAGTTTCTATCTTGTACATGCTCAAGTGAAGTAACGGTGATTGGAGATGGAGGTTGACCACTCTCAAGAGTTGAAGGTTGAGAACTTTCAGTAGGAGACAATCCATACTTAAAACTAGTGGATGGAATAACATGTAGAGGTTCAGGAGACTCATAAGGCTGAACATCAATATTAAGCGCTACTAAAGGTTGAGGTTGAGATATAGAAGGAAGAGAAATATTAGGCTCAACAGACCAAAACTGATCTTCAGCATGTTTACTCTCCCACTGGAGAAGTTTCAGTTTAAAAAAAAAATGAAAAACAAAGTGTTCTTAAAGAATAAGACATCCATAGACATGAAGGATTTTCTTGTTCGAGGATGATAGCACTTATAACCTTTCTAAGTAGAAGAATATCCAAAAAAAAAAAATACATCTAATTTTAAGAAGTTCAAGTAGATTTTTTAAATCTAAGGTCCTTGAAAACAATCTATTTATAAGGTAAGTTCGCTTCACTCCAAAAATGTTTTGGCACGCTATGGTAAACATTATAGCTCTAGTTACCTTAAGGAGATGCCTATTTTTTCCCTAACCATCCCATTTTGTCGAGTTGTATCCACACAAGAACTATGGTGTAAAAATGCCATTTTCTGCTAGATATGAACCAACTATTGATGAATAGTACTGTCTCCCATTATTGGTACGAAGGGTTTGAATGTTGGCTTGAAATTGGGTCTTAACCATCTTATGAAAATTTTGAAATGCTTTCGTTGTCTCAAATTTTTCTTTGAGAAGAAATACCCAACACACGAGTATGATCATCAATAAATGAGATAAACCATCCAGTCCATTCAAGAAGGTCCCAAATATCACTATGAACGGGAGTAAAAAGTTGTGATTTCCTATATATTTTTGTAGGGAAATGTACACGATGATGTTTGGATAGTTCACATGTCTCGCATTGAAAATCAAGGATATTTTTGGTTTTAAACAATGTAATAAACTTTTCAAGTATGAGAAATTTGGGTGACCTAATCTTTTATCCTATAGCTCAATATCTTGATTAGATATGAAATTAAAGTACTCAAGTGTGTATGAGATAGATTATCTAAACGAGTCAGTTCACTTTCGAAATAGTAAAGTCCATCAATCTCCTTGCCAGTACCGATCACCTTTCTCATGCGAATGTCTTCAAATTCAATGCGAGAGGGAAAAATTTAGCAACACAATTAAGATATTTGCTAATTTTGCTAACTGAGAAGATGTTACAATAGAGATTAGGAACAAGTAAAACTGAGTCAAGAGAGAGTTTTTGAGATAAGAATACACCCTTTCCCTGCAACAGATAATAACAAACCATGTGCCACTTTCACCTTTTGTCTTCTTGAACATGGAGTGTAAGAGAGAGAGATACAAATTAGAGTGGCTACTCATATGGTTTGTGGCTCCGGATTCAATTTTCCAAGAATAACTTGGAAGAGAGGCCTCAATTAAAGTTGCGGAAGAATACTTGATTGTATCATCACAACATAAGCTTGTAGCAATTTCACTTGCCGCAAATGGCGAAGACTTGAAAAAACCAAGCCTCAATAAACGTAAAAGAAAAGTTGGATCAGCTGGCAAAATAGCTGAAACAATGTGAATCGGCAAAAAAAGGAATAATCCGCCATGACTTGAATCTGAATCAGCCTATAAATGGCCCAAAAAATGCAAATCGAGAGGAACTAGTCAGAAAATAGCCTGGACAGGATGGAAGCAAGGTAGAACTTGCCGATACAATGTTGAAAAACGTAATTTTATTCCATGAAATGAAACATTACAGGGTTACATAGGTATAAAGGAAACCTAATTGACTCCCATAATTTAACTCCTATAGTTGCTCCTATAATTAACATTCTATGATCAACTCCTACAATTACGTTAAATATGATTCAACCGTACAATTAGCTCCTAAGAGTATGCTAATTACAACTATTTTCCGCAGTTTCTACAGAAGGAAATTCTCTGTACATATTAAATGTAAATAGTTGTACAATATCCAAAAAGAAAACGATCACTGGATTCATTAGTCAATTCTGAATGTCCTTTGTTCTTCAAACCTGCAAACACTAATAATCTATTTTTCAGGTAATGGCCATTATTGCAGATTTCATGCTCGTTTGGCTCCCTGCCCCTACTGTTTCTCTACGACCAGCTATAGCTCTTAGTGCTGGATCTCTCAATAAGTTCTTCTATGGATGCCCTGATAACGCCTTTCAGGTTCTGTTTTAATATATACTGTTACACGATGTTTACTTACGGATACGTGTGTTTGAAGGGAAGCAAAACCTTGTGCAGGCTACTGAATGAAGTTGTTTTTATGCATGCTGCAGGTTGCATTGGCTGGTACATCCTACTCATTTTTACAGAGGATAGGAGCCATTGTGGTAGGCTAATTTATTTATTCAACAACAAATTAGAAACCAGATATCTAGATTATAAACTTAGTAAATCTAAGAGTATTCTGAACTGTCCCGCAGAGAAATGGGGCCAAGCTATTTGCAGTTGGAACCAGTGCATCTCTGGTAAGTCAACACTTAAATAGATAAAAGTTCTTGATCACTTTTGAGCGCCTTAAATCTTTGTGAGGGAACATCAGTGTGATGGATGAAATTCTGGTTTATGCATTTCATGGGGGTCCAAGCTGTGAGTATTTACGACTTCAATGTGCAAAAAAGGTCACCTCAAAAATAGCCATTTCGATCAAGAGGGTCAGCATATAATCTGTTAAATTAGAAAACCATTATGGGGAAATTACTTTTTTCAAGCATTCCTTATTTCTTCTACATCAAATTAGCTGCTTAAGTAAACATATACAATTCATTTGATGATCTCCAAAAAGGAGTCAATCCTTTTTATAAAGGTCCCACGTTGATGGTATTTGGAAGAATGGTTTTGTTGAGCCCACATTATAAAGACACTTGTGCCTCTTTGAAATACAGTGTGAAAATTTAACATAAAGATCTTTAATTGACAAGAACACGAAAGTTAGTTCTTTCCTTTTCCCTTCTCAGTTCAGTCAAACTTATTTACAAAAATATCAATTAGTATTATGAGCACAATGATCCAAAAATGATTGGAAAAGCCAACAAAACAACCGTATTGAAGACATTGATAAGTTGATTCAGACAATCTCTAAACAAAATAAGATCTTTGATATTATAGATTTTAATTGTCATGGGGGGAAGCAACTCAAGATATAAAGAGTAAGTGAAATTGGCTTTTGGGACCTCAATGGAGAAGCTATTGATAGAAGTAATGAATATGGCTTGCAAGTTACTGTGTATCGTGAAATTATGATATAAATAAGTAAATTCATTTCGTATCTTCTTATCTAATAGTTTGATTTTGTACACACCATGTTCATTCAGTAATCTGAACTGTGGGAAATTATTTCTTTGCACTATTTCCTGCCATGCCCTCTTTATTTTCCCTGAAATAGCTCATTGAAGATATGAACCAACATATATTTATCCCAGGTTATCACATTGAGCCCCAGTTTGGTGCCCATTATTTTTTTTAAAAAAAGAGGAGTTTTGAATAGTATTTTTAGGAAATTTTGTGGTTAAAAAGTAGGGAGAAGTTTTGGTTTTACATACATAATATAAGATTTTTGGGACACCAAATTAAAGAAGGGACAATAATCCCAATTGATAAGAGAGTTTTAAATGAAAAACGCTCTCCCTACAATACGGAATATGTCTGTTATTTTAATAACAATAGTCCTATCAACATTGGGGGAACTCAGCACCTCTTTTGTTTTCATCAACTGATTCCTGACAACGATCCAAATGGGTTTTCTTCTCTGTGTCGAGCCTCCCATTATAGATGGGGGCGATTTTGATACAAAAAGACTTTGTTCCACGCCTCAATGTAGTCCCAATAATTAACGGTTCAGCGGCTCCTTCCCATGACCATTGTTCAGGAAGAGAAATTTCACTCCAGGATATAGGCATTATTGACATAAAAGGCAGAGCAACTCCAACGACTGGTTGGATTGATGCCTGACTTAAGGCATGTCTCAAACTTGAGGAGCTTTGATTATTTCTCCCCTTTGTGTGAATGTGTGGTTGAAAATGATCATATGGGAAAAAGAGTTTTAAAACAATGGGCACCAAACAGGGGCTAATTCATTTATGATACGTATTATCTGCTAGAATAGCTAACCCATGGTTTTGAAAAAAGATACTTCTGTAGTTCTGTTATATGGTGTGATCCTAATAAAAGCAATTGCAACTTCCTTTTCAAGGAGAAGTAAATGCATTGGTCTCTTCTTGCATTAACCACCAATCATGTTATAACTTGAGCTTATTTGCAGACAGTTTCTTGAATTTGTATCATCTATAAGGATTTTTTACTCGAATCATTTTATATGCAGGTTGGCACAGGTGTAACCAATCTGTTAATTAACGCACGGAAGGCTATTGATAAGTCTTTTGCTGGTGAAGCCGAGGATGTACCCATATTATCAACCAGCGTTGCATATGGTGTCTACCTGGCTGTTTCGAGCAACCTTAGGTACCCTTTTGACATTCTGTATCATGAAGAGCACATTCAGGAAAATATATTTATACTATGGCCATATTCTATGCAGCTGCAATTCATTACATGTTTATTTATCTGATTTCCTTTTCATAGGTACCAAATCCTTGCTGGAGTTATTGAACAACGAATCTTAGAACCCTTGTTACACAATCATAAGCTCATACTTAGCGCAATCTGTTTTGCTGTTCGCACTGGCAATACCTTTCTGGGGTCATTGATGTAAGTTTTTCATTTTTTGAGTAAACATGTGACATTTTGTCATTTGTGCTTTACCTCATTAATTACGTTTGTGTAGATTTTCTGTTTCTCTACTTTTGTTTGGGCTTTTAGTTTTCTTATTAGAATATACTTCTATCTTTTGTAGGTGGGTGGATTATGCGCGTTGGATAGGAATCCAGAAGATACGTGAATGAAAACAGAGAGGATACGTGAAGTCGATGTGCTCAAATTAACTTTGTGATCCTGTTGATCATATTGTTACACTGTGTAAATTACATTACGATAATTCTGTCAAGTGTTTGTATATTCAAATTCTTGGGTACTTAATGAAATTAAATTTTACTGGCTTACTTACGGGTAATTTTTTTGGTCTGGATCAACTGTTAACTAACGTAACAGATTTTTGTTAATAGACTTAACAGACGCAGTGTTGTTTGTTCAAATTTGGACGGTTGTCTGAACAATGATGATTGTTCTGAAAGGGCTTGAAGGATGTTCGAATGGCCACAAACGAGTCTATAAATAGCCTATCATGTCCTGCTGCCATAATAATTACATCCTTTTTATTGCAAAATTTATCTGCTTTGAATCCCATTATCTCTCTTATATTTTGATATTGTCTCAAAGTGAAAACACTTCATTGAAACTCTCGTAGATTGTTGTGCTGCTTTCGTAGGAGACAAAATTCGTTCTATCCTGATAAATGATTGTTGAACACCTTTAACACTTGTGAAGACAACAAATTTGTTTTAGGGAGACATTGTGAAGTCGATGGGCTCGAATTAACTTTCTGATCATGTGGATCATATTGTTATGCTGTGCAAATTACATCACGATAAGTCTGTCATTGTTTGTATATTCAGATGGTTCGAATGAGTAATTTATACTCCAAAAACAGCAATTTTAAAACGAATTTGATTTTATTTTGGTTTATTCTATTTCTTCTCTTTTTTACCGTTTATCTTCTGATTGTGTTTCACAAATGGCAACTTCCGATACTACACTTCCCGATATGATCGGAGAAAAACTAGAGAAATTTAATGGATTAGATTTTAAGCTTTGGCAACCGAAAATGCTTTTTTATGTGACAGTATTAAGTTTGGCAAAATTTCTCAAAGAAGATGCAATTTCATACACCGAGGAAGAAAGTGATGTTAAGAAATTGGTTGCGGTTGATGCACGGAAGCATTCGGATTTTCTATACATTATGTAGTCAATGAACTGGACAACACATTATATAATGTGTACTACAATGCGAACTCTGCAAAATAATTGTAGGGATTTTTGGACACCTAATACAAAATTGAAGATGCCGGCATGAAGAAATTCATTATCAGTCGTTTTTTGGATTAAAAAATGGTTGACAACAAGACTTTCATATCCCATATTCAAGAACTTCAAATCATACTTAGTGATATCCATGTCGAATGAATGAAATTAAGCGAATCATTTCAAGTGATCGAGAAATTGCCGTATTCTTGGAAGGATTTCAAGAATTATCTAAAGTATAAGCGTAAAGAAATAAAACTTGAAGATGTTATTATTCGGTTGTGAATAGGGAAAAAAAAAAGTGGTGCATCTCATTTGATGGAATCAAAGGCCACATTGTTGAAGGAAGTTTCAAGATTAGCAAAAAGAGGAGAAAAATGGCAAAGGACAAACTGGTTCTTCAAAGAAAGTCAACTGTTACAACCGTTACTTGGGCCACATTAGTATGGCGGGACATTTCGGTTCTTGACGTGACCAATTTCACAGAGCCAGATCAATGGCGAAAGAAATGGTTCATTAAAAATTCCAATTCAGGTCGTACTGGCAGTCGAAATTTGGTTGAAGAGCAGAGTAATTGAAAAAAATATGCTCCATTTTTGCATCCACAAAACACCCACCAAATGCACAATCCCTTACAAAGTCCCCAGCGGCAACGGGAGTTATGGCATCATTGAGGGTAAGTGCTGCTTCTTCAACCTCCGTCGGTTTGCGGTCTCTTTTCTTGCTGGATTGAGAACAGAGAGTGTCACACTCGTTGGTTTGAAGGCCTGCCATGGATGAATGTAGGGGTTTGCTGTGTGTGTTCATTGTGATGAAAAAAATGTAGGTTCATGAACGGTCAAATAGACATTTGTCCTTCAGGTGTGATGAAATGAAAGATTTGGAATTGTGGATGCAACAGGTCGAAGGTTTGAGTACAATTTGTAACTAAGTGAAGATTTGGGACCCAACCTCAAGTGCATTATCGGTTGCCTTGTTTGTGCAACTGCCTCGACCTTTTATGGCAAGAATTGGAGCATTCTAAAGATAAAATGTTAATTAACCCTCAAACTCCAATATATAGAACTAAAAACAGGGTCCACTTTTCCCCTAATAGAAGTAAATAAAGGGCAGGCTCTTCAATTAGCTCAGCAAATTCAACTCACCACACATTGCAATTCGTGAGACAATGGAAAATTTGTTCCAGGTCCAATTGTGACCACTTTTACCGTACAACACAATTATTTTTGACAAGAACGCAAGAAAATACGAATGCGAGTCACATGTGTGCACCAGCCAGTTGAGCAAGTAAACAACAAAAGGCAGCACAAATAAATATAAATATGAAAGGAGGTGGAAAACCATTCTCTGAAAGCTTAAAATTTGAGTGAGGCAGGTCAACATAGCATTTGAACGTAGACTTGTGCACTTGTTAGCTTTTGCTGGCAAATATGCTTTCGTTTGGCAAAATGCTTTAAATCTGGTGGTCTACAAGTGACGGGGGTATCGAAGACAAACTTTAAATGAATAGATTTGTCCAATTTGTAAGAACTCAAGTTTTTAGAAGAAGAGATTCAACAAAATGACTCCTGAAATTTCTTCAATCACAAGTAACATAACCACTACACAAATGGTCCACATAATATATGGGAAATTTTCAAGCCATAATTAGAGACATTAATTTGTTCTTTGTCAAATGGTAAAATCACTTGCCAAAAATACAGAGACAAACAACAATTGGATAAGCACTTTTTTGAAAGTTCAGTATAAAAATTTGAAAGTATTCTACAATATCAGGAAATCACTATCAATGCATTTAGAAACTCAACTTTCTACAGTCTTTCATACTTCTTGCTGTGGTAGTTGTGTTGAGAGCCAGCATCAACGACAAGATAATGCTTAATAAGTTGTGAGTGACCAGCTTGCAAGTTTAACCACCCATGATCGAAATTGATGCTTTCTCTTAGTCTTGTACAGGGAGTTTGTCAACCATAAATAAACAGATTTAGACAATGCTGGTTAACTGCACATAAAAATAAGGTAATGTAGAAGGGATGACAGGACTTGAAGTTCTTCATTTCTTGTGAAATATGCTAGTTAATTTCTGTTTGAATCATGTCAACAACAGGTTTTCAATGGATAAAAAGAAAAAATCGTTGTTTACAAATTTTTTTACCTGATTACATAAAGATTGGTCTCTGATGCCCTGAAAGGAGGAAAAATTGCTGCAACTTAACCCGAACTCTGTCTGTAAATGTAAGTGCCATCTAACTCCACACAAGGAATTCCAGATATCTTGTTCCAGTAATCCCCTTTATCTTTCAGACACCGTTGTTTCAGAGGAGGGCAGTCACTTATTTCTAGATGCCAAAGCTCGTCGAGCAGGTTTTCGCTGGGCAAATCATTAAGGTTTGTACAATTCATGATTGATAGGTGTTGCAGAGAGGTGAGATTTTCAAGAACCTTAGAGAGCGAAGTAAGTTTTGGAAATCTTGCAATAGAAAACTTAATTAGAGAACGAGGAAAGAGACCGTCATCATCACCAAGAAACTCCAGTTCTTGAAAGCCGCCACAGATAGAAAATTCTCGAAGATAGGTTAGTCTGTGTAGGCCCCAACTTGCTAGAGGCTTGAGTGTCCTAGAATCCCAGATCCTTAGTGAAGATAAATTTGGGGGAAAATCACATCTTGGAAAGTTCTGAAGCCTGCGACAAGTACGTATCTCCAGTGATACGAGGGATGTGAGTTTTCGAATCTGCATTGGTAAGGACTTGAGATTTGAACAATGTTCAATGGAAAGTGTTCTCAAGTTTGGTGGCAACCCGTTTTCCGGGAAGTTACCTAGACCATTACAATCAGATAGATACAGTTCAAAAAGATGTGAAAAGCTGTGCACACGCTGAAGTAAAGAGCTGAAATTCAGCCATTTGGATATAGTAAGCTCTTCCAGAGAAATTTCATTGTTTGGTGGAAGCATCGCCTCTGAAAGTTGATTGCAGGTTTTGATTGTAAGTTTCTTAAGGCTTATAGGGAAGTTACCATCTAAACAGGTCCTCAGAGACGAGCAGTCCTTAATCTCCAGCCTTTCAAGGTTTGAGAAGCTACTGGGCAGGGATACTAAGGCATTGCAACTGAGTATCTCAAGGCGTCGAAGCACGGGAGGGACACCATTTTCCGGAAAGCTGACAAGTCTTTGGCAATTCTTGATGATAAACTCTCTCAAGATCCTGAGGTTGCTCATATTAGGAATGGAAATTAGTCTTGGACAGCGAAATAACTCCAAAACTTCAAGATTAGAAGGCATCTGGTGCTCCTCTTTGCAAAGGGATACAAGTTCGGAACAGTCGGCAACAACGAGGCGTCTTAGACGGATAAGATGCTCTACTGTATCTCCATTTTCCCACAGTGAAAGCAGTTCCCTGCAGTTACAACACTCTAAAACTTCAAGTGATTCAGTGGACTGCAGAAGTTCCCCCGGTAGATGAAATAGCCCTGTAACAGACTCAACTTTCAAGTAGTTTAACTTTTTAAGATTACTGAAACTTCGTAACATTACGTTATTGCATTCCTGAAGATCCAACTCACAAAGAATGGGAAGCTTCAATGGAGAAACATTAGTTAACTTGGGGCATTTGAATATTGTAAGCTGAGTAAGCTGAGGGAACTGGTTCTCGAATTCCTCACCATCTGCTGAACGGGACCATGTTTCCCATTCTGGCATGTCGTAAAATCTTAGACTCTCGAGTCTTTGAAATGGGACAGCCACAGCACCGCAAAACTCAACACCAATATGTTTGACTTTACGCATGCCTTCTATGCGCAGGTGTTTGAGCTTGGGCAGTTGCCCAAGTGGGGGTAAAGATGTACATTCACTACAGCTGCCAAGGCTTATGCTCAACAATTTACAAAATAATTTATCCCCTACCCAACTTGGGAAGTTTTCACCTCTATAGAATTCAATCTTGAGATTTCTCAAGTTTTCATGAGGCTGTAGCATGTCTAGCACTTCCTTTTCGAAACTCCTATTAATAGAAACATCAATATCTTTTCCCCATGCCAGCTGTAATTCATCGAGTTCTTGCTTACGCCTTAAACATGCCTCCTTTGCATCCTCGATGTCCGTCACATTTTGCAATTCTGAAATAGCAAGTGTCCCCTGCAAATACTCCAGATTCCTCAATTCCCTCAGTCCCAAGCCACCAACTTTGCTGACAACAAGTTTTGGTAACGTCCTCAGGCTTTTCAAATTACCAATTTCAACCGGCAATTCCCTCAGTTGATCTGTGTTAGAGATGTCAAGATGGCGTAGGTTGGATAAATTTCCTACTGCCGGTGGCAACCGACAGATAAAGCGGCAGTTACTTAAAGATAAAGTGTGCAAGTTGTAGAGATCACTTATAGAGTCAGGCAATGAAACAATAGAAGTACCGGATAAATTGAGGTACCGTAAATGTATCAACTTGCAGATGATACTTGGAAGCTCAGCGATAGAATAGCCGCTTAGGGATAGCACTCTTAAGTGATGCAACTCTGGAAGCAATTCAAGTAAGATCTTGTTTGACATGTAGAAAGGAGGCCAAACGTGAGAATTTTGGACAGGCATCGGTATAAAAGTTCTCAAACCTTGAACTTGTTTGAATGCCCTGAATTTTGTGAAAACTTCAAACTCATGACGAAGGAATGAAGCATGACGAGTTTTTTCTGGTATTCTATACTCCTTATTGGTATTTACCTTCTCATCCAGCCTATAGCATGTCCCTCCAGCAACAAGTTGAGCCAAGTCATTTATAAGGTCATGCATCACAAAATGTGAATCAGTGCCACTTTGTCGTTGGAAAAAGGATCTCGACAATAGTTCATCAAAACACTCAAAGCCTAACTCTTCCATCATTTTGCTCCCTCTTGCTCTTTGCAGAAAACCTTCTCCCATCCACAACAATACCAGCTCATTCTTGTCAAACTCATAGTCCTTTGGGAAAATGGAGCAATAAGCAAACAAATGCTTCAAATGCGACGGCAGATGATGATAGCTTAATCTTAAAACAGGAAGGATGTTATTTTGTTCTGGTAAATCCCATATCTTGCTCTTCAAAACACCTACCCACTCTTCCTTACTTTCCTTTGAACGTAGGAGCCCACCGAGTGCCTTTGCTGCCAAAGGCAAGCCTTTACACTTCTTTACTAGTCCCTTACCAATTTCTCTTAAATCTGGATCATCATCGATAGGTCTTTTAGCATGATGAGCTAAAAGAGATAAGCAATCACCATCAGTCAACAGATTCATATGGTAAGCTGGAACAGACCCCACCTTTGATGCAACATGATCAAGACGAGTTGTAACAATAATTCGGCTTCCAGGTTGCCCCAATTGGAAAGGACGGCATAGGATGTTCCAATTTTCATAGTCCTCATTCCAAACATCGTCGAGAACAATAAGGAACTTGCTTTTCGACAACTCCTGCTGTAGACTGACTTGAAGCATATTTAAGTCCTTAGATTCACCATTATCACCAGTCACTGACTTGTAAATTGTCTTGGTTATAGTAAACACATTAAATTCTTCAGATACACAAACCCAAGCCCTCACATGAAAGCTTCCCTTAACATCTCTATCGTTGTAGACGAGTTGGGCAAGAGTCGTTTTGCCAATCCCACCCATCCCAACGATGGGAATGTAGCAAACTTCATCATGACAAACACCTTCGCCAATAAGCAATTTACTAACAGCTTCTTTATCCTTGTCTCTTCCATAAATGTGAGTTTCATTTAAGGAAGTGCTAGGCAATCTTGTTACCATCCATCTGTTAGAAGGCCCACCCAAATTCTCTATCAAATTCAAACCAGTCCTTTGCTTCACTATATCATCAAATCTGTTTGAGATTTCTTTTATCTTGGACATCAACCTATAATTGGATGCAATTGAACCAGGCAATAAACTGGAGCATGCGGGGATGAATTTCCATAACAGGCTTGTTCTCTCCTGAACTCCTTCCAATTTCTGAATCAATGCTTGAGTAGTAATCTCATCCAATATATCTTCCAAGTCATAAAACAAGTCCCTGAGGCCCTCCAGCCATACTTTTACAGCTTGGTGAGTTAATTGCTTATCTTCAGCATCATCGAGCACCGCCTGAATAATAGACAGATTTTGATTCCATTTCCTGCGGTGGGTTGTAATTCTCTCCCGGTGGGTGAAGGCCACCACCAGACCTGAAGCTAATTGCTGAAATAGTACCTGAATGAATGCAGAAAGAAAGAGCTCCCCTAGAGGCATTTTCCTGGCCCCTTATTGAAAACGGACAAAAACTGATCTGAATCAATAGCAAAACCGATTTGCAGAATAGGGCAAACACTCAAAAAGTTGAGAATGATTGACCAATCCCAATAATCAATATGGCTTATTTGGATACTGGAATAATCTTGGTCCTACAGATATGAACAAATGGCTGGCAAATCAAGAATACAAACAAAAAAAAGCAGCTGTCAAATAATAGCTGGCATTTTATTCTACAAAAAAAAAAAAACTATTATCACAAGAGTGAATTATTGTATGTGTACGTATATACATACATATACATAAATACATCAAGAGTCATTTGGTTACTTACGGATTGCAGAACAAAAATTGGAATCTCCCTCCCTGTTCCTGAACTGGTTTTGATCCAAGAAGAAAGCAAATACAATTGCAAAAAATCTTAGATACATAGCAGAGTGTAATAGATTCTTCAATTATCAAGTAGTCCCTGCAAGTCAACGGGATTCCGTCTACGCTGTTTCGAGTGAAATATTATAGTTGGCCTCTCGATTTTCTTTAATTTACAAACGCGCCTTTGACTTGGCCAAACTTAATAATATCATTTTGTTCTTTTTACACCCTAAAGTTTGTGTATTTGACCTTTTGGATCCTTCAAACGTTGAATTTCGTAGATCGAACCCGATTTTTCTCAACCACATGCTTTTTACTCTTCTAGAAAGATAAACAAGGTTTTTAAATTTATTTTCTTATTCAATATGATTTAATATTTTTTAATCATCATGTCGAACTTGTAGAGTGCAACAAGTGGAGGTCTCTAACATTCAAGATTAGGAATTTTTTTTTTTTTTAAATTAGGGGTACAAAATGCAAGAGAATTAATAACTGAAAATACGTATTAGATCCAAGACGGAATCATTTGTGGTTAGTAGGGGTGGCAATCGAGCCAAGCAGATTTTTTGACGAGCAGCTCGTGGACTCGTCCAAAATCGATTTTTTTTTAAAAGGCGTATCAACCCCGAGCCACGAGCTAAAGTTCGGCTCGGCCTACGAGCCGCGAGCTTCTGGGGCGAGCTTACCAGCCAAGCAGAAGCGTGAGCACGAGCCGAGGTCGTGCGAGTAAGGGCCGAGCCGAGCCGAGCCCCTAGTGGTTCGGACAATGTTACAAAGCTATGCATGAACTTTACCTAGTGTAATTTATCAAGACTTTGTATTAACTTATCTTTGTATCGAAATCATAAATGAACTAATAAAATTGTATCCATACATAAACTTGTATCCACACCAGCATACACGAAGCCATTCTATCATGTTTCGACATCGAACCGATCCGCACTGTCCCTTGATCTTGATGTGTCATTTCTTCATTTGATTCAATTTCTAATGTCCCCAGTGACATTCTTTAGGAAAATTCTCCAACATATTAAAGAGAGTCCTACATAGATTATTCGAATGAGTCGCAATGGAAGATTTCAGAAGTAGGAATTACTTTGAAATGTTCTAAATGTACAATCATTCTATATCCTTTTAGAGAAATTATTAAACCTGTAGTAACCAACCATTAGGTCTGCATCTGGAGACTTAAAGACCAGATAATGCTTACAATAAAATGAAGAGAGGATCGCCAGATCGAAAGTTCATTTGCCCTCGATCTAGACTGATTGGCTCTTCATCTAGTACAGAGTATTTGCCGATCACGAATGGACAGTTTCATACAATGCTGGCAAACTGCACATAAACAGAGGGTAAATTAGAAGAGACAAGAGGACTTGAGTTCTTCATTTCTTCTTCAACATGTGCAATACAATGTTGTTGAGCTCGCGTAAAACAACGAGCTTCCAATGGTTCAAATATCAAATCACTAAAGGTGGGAAAAAAAATTACGCCGAATAACTGTTTGAAAATGCATTTACCTGATTCAACAAGTAGGTTTTCATACCTCAAAAGCGTGTATTCCTTGAATGCAGTATAAAACACAAGGGCTATAGATGCTTACACTCAAATGGTAAGAGATATATAGCCCAAAGTGTGACATCTAATGAAATCTTTTTCCCTTTTCGTAGTGGATTCTGTACTCCTACTCATATTACTGATTCCGATCAAAATCGAAATCAGCTAGCTATTTATTCATAACTGGTTCCCAAAGAGAGAATGACACATCTGAAATATTAGACCATGAAGAAGCTAGATGTGTTATGCTTTATATCCAATCAACTTTGGACATTAACACTTTTAATATATATTTGATGCATTTTAGTTATGAAAAATCTATTATTTAATTGAATTAATATTTTAATAAATTAAATAATGGAATCTGTAGATTCAAGTCTTGATAATTTATTAATTACAATGTGTTGTGATTGTGAGATATAAGTTACATATGACTGAATCTTAAATCATCCATAGTCGTAAGTGATAACGATATACGTATAAAGTTATTATAGATAGATCATCACGTGCGACATTTCTTACTTGTGAAATAAGTAACTGATCACACAAGTTAAAGTGTGGTGACACTTAAATAAACATGTGAATGTTTTGTTATAGAACAAAACATTGGAGACCCGTTGAAAAGATTCTACATGGATAGTTATCTAAATGTCAGTAGTTAATATCTAACGTTCG
>CAIGRH010162593.1:0-11503 GCA_903798295.1 Fraxinus nigra | reverse complement strand
TCCCCATCTCTCCCATATGAGTGACATTGGAATTGTACTGTCATAATATTTGAAGATGGCATGTTAAGCGCACTTTTATATTAATTAATTTTGTTACCTATTTTTTATGATGATATTTTGAGGATATTATTGTGCTTTCTTCTTCTTTAGATTTTTCTTAATCTTATGCATACTGAATCTGATATTTTGATTTTGATATCCTGGTTCATTATATTGTCCACAACATTCAACCTATGTAATGGATTCCTCATTGTTTTTTCTCATATATATTTCATCACTTTAGAGACATGAATGTGCAACTGTGCAATGTTACTTAATTTTGCCCATCACAATAATCTTACTATTTCTGTTTTCATTTTCCATTTTCTGTCTTTTTATGTTGATTTAATGTCAAATGATGGATACTCTCAAGAGAATCCATCCTTTGAGAAACACGAAAACTTTATCACATATTGTTGTGCACTTTGTTTATTGTTACAGTGTGTGTTCTTACCTCTCAAGGAGACTGCTCATTGTGAAAGTTTTATTGCTCTACACGTGCAAAAAATTTAACTGTTTGCTGCATAAAATTTTATCCTTTTTTCTTGTGATGTGAAGACATGAATTTTGCCTTCACTGAGCTCTGAATTCTTGAGAAAATGACGAAGCCAAGCATCTAGATTTTTATCATTATTGATTAGAACCTTTGAGTTGTCTCTTCACCAGACATCTTAACTGTAATATTCTTCTATGCCTCACTTGTCCTATTTTTATTCTGAGTAAATTACTAATATTGTGGAATTGGACTGTTCTATTTTTATTCTGAGTAAATTACTAATATTGTGGAATTGGGCTGTTATAACTCATAAATTTGGTCTTTTACTACCCTTGCAATTGATTTGATAAGCTGCCTATGACTCAAACTCTTGCAAAGTAATCTACATAATTAATAGATTTCACAAGAATCGCAACTTTTGTGATTTTTTTTATCTGAATCACTTTGTATAGTTGCAATGAGGATATATTTACATGTTTTTAACGACCTAAGTTAAGTCTAAGTTACATATTGTTCGATCGCTTTCCTCAGGCTTTCATTTGCATTATCAACAAGTATAATGAAGGAGAAGGTTCGGGTTGTAGCCATGGATTTGAGGGGGCACGGAAAGTCATCCACAGAGGATGAATTAGATCTATCAGTTGAGGTATATACTTGGAAGACAAATCAAAATGAAGATGATTATTTGCAAAGTTCATTTACTTCACTTTTTGGGTTGTAGAGACATTTCTGCGTACTTGTCATTATACAGTCCTCTGCACATGTTGAAATTGTTTACAATTATTGCAGACTCTGTGCAATGATGTGCTTGCTGTTCTGAAGACAATGTATGGAGATTCTCCTCCGGCAATTATACTTGTTGGCCACAGGTTGTGCCCTTGTATACTGTTTAGCTTCTAGATTATATTGTCCAATCACCTGCTAAGATTGATCTAGGGAAAAAGATTATTTTATACATAATGAAAAGGATGATTCCTGCGAGTTTGATGTGGAGCCTTTTAGTAGATTTGGTTACAATCAGTTGAGTTGAGGACATAAAAGTTCAGATATTCAAGAGCAATTATGCTTTGTATAGTCTTACTACCTTGGACTAAATTATAAAAAAAAAAAAGTCAAATTATTTCTAAGTTAGCGTGTCTATTTCTGTTTAGGCAGGATTTAAATCGAGATCTTTGATGACACCCATGAAATATTGACGTATCAATCTTTAATTCTGGTTAATAGTTCCTCCATCATTTTCGATTCATGTACTTGTCAAGAGACAATTATTTTCATGCTTATTGGAATATATCAAAAGGAAGTTCTTCACAGGAAAAGAATCTATATCGTGCTTTAATTTCTTATCCTATTCTTAACCATAAATTTCTTAGAGGTTTAGTTCTGTAATTTTCATGCAGTATGGGTGGCTCAGTTGCTGTTCATGTTGCTGCGAAGAAGGCACTTCCTAGCTTGGCAGGCCTAATTGTTGTAGATGTTGTTGAGGTTTGTATTAATACATAAAACTTTCAGAATTGCATTAACTGTTGATCTGTTCTATATCAGTGATTAGATTAAGTTAAAATGAAAGTGTAACTATCAAACTCTAATTAAATCTTTACTGATAATTACCTAGAATTTCAGGGAACAGCAATGGCTTCATTGGTTCATATGCAAAAGATTCTATCAAACCGAATGCAGCATTTTTCATCCATCGAGAAAGCGGTAACTGATTCTATGGGACTGGTGTTTTTTCTCTGTTAAATTTGAAGAATGCTATGTTCAAATCTATATGTTATCATCTTTATTCATTCAGATAGTGCTATGCATTACACACCTCATGTGGATCTAGCTGTCAACTGATCTAATAACCTAAAGCACAATTTCAATAGAATTTAATTAAATCCGGTTCTCCAATCTGTATCGTGCCTGTGCTTCCTCCTTTAGTCACCATATGGCCCGGGACTCCTGTCTCTATAAGAATATGTTTTCCTTGCGCCTGTAAGGTGCTCTTCCAATTGGTAGTTAATCATTGTTACAATATAGGTTGATACTAATATTTGTTTCTCAAATTAATATCTTTTGTTTTAGTTATCATGATATACATTTGTTTAAACCCTTGACGTTTATTAAACAGTAAGTGGTAGACACTTCCTTGAATGCCAACTACAGATTGGTTGACACACTGGAGTCAATTAGATTAAAAGCAATGTTGCTGATACTAAAATACGGAATCCGGTATGATGTATCTACTTCAGAAGTAGCTACCAAGAAGAATGGGAGTCGTTGAAAGCTTCTACTTTAATATACCGTCATTGTCTCTCGTATCAAGTGCAGATTAGTTTTGTTAAATGTGATAGTTATGGTGTAATGATTTTAAAAATGTATGTATAGATCGAATGGAGTGTCAAAGGAGGCTCTTTGAGAAATATTGAATCTGCTCGTCTCTCGATTCCCAGCACATTAAGATATGACGAGGCAAAAAAATGGTGAGTATGCTTATTGTAAGGGTCTAGCTTTTGTAGATTTTGGGCAGTTTTGTGCTTGTGTCACACAGTTAATCACTTCAAGGACCCTTTATCAAGTGGTTGAATTTTGTCATCTTAAGTGATAATATGTCCATGTTGCTGTTGTTTATGCCATTTAAAATCATTTTGATGCTGCAGTTACACCCACCGAGCTAAACTGGAAGAAACGGAACAATATTGGAGAGGCTGGTATGAGTTATTCTTTCTACTAGCTAATGTGTTAATTCATGCATCGAGTTATAGTTGTCGATCTACGTTGCCTCATACATTCTAATCAAATGTTTAGCTGTGCATTACTGTAATTTTGTCCTTTGTATTTATAAATTACATTATCGACTGTATACGATATGTCACATATCCTACATCTTTTTAGACTTTTTACGTAGTAGCTAAACTAAGTTTCTCCACTCGGCGCCATAAATCACTATCTAGGATGAACTATCTTCACTCTTTCTATCCCAGATCTTTTGTCCCGAAAGAAAAGAAAAACTAGAAAATCAAATTCTGGGGGGAGGTGGAGAAAAAGAAGAAATATCGCTTTAAGGCACCAGGGAAGGAGCAGGAAAATTAATGACTGTCAGTCTAATGAGCTAGGCCTATTATTAGTATTCTTTATCTGGGCTCCAACCTATGAATTTGTCCAATTTCCTAATCCTGTCGCATCCCTGTTATTTATCATGGGGTCGATGTGGTCCCTATGAGAGATTTTTTCACATTATTTTGCTTTCGTATAGCCGTCTCTACATTACAACCCGCCTTGTCTTCTCTAATAATTTCTGCCTGCATTTTTATTGGTATTCCTCTTCCCAATTCTACGGCCGGCAGATTTGATTCGTGTCTAGGTTCGTAATGAGTCATGAAAATCGTGGAATAAAGTCACGTCATAGAATTTGTGATGTGAAATTAATTGTCTTGATTCCAAATAATCAAATACTGTAATTCCAACACCATTGCTAACAAGTTGTTATCATGCTTTGTCCAATAATGCTGACTAGGAGCAGTACTATTTTGCCGAGATAGCTTCATCACTTCCCCTTTTCAACCAATCTATATTAAGAAATGGTTTTACAGCTTCAAAAAACCGTGAGAAAATGATAGCAGTTAAATTTTACATTAGAAGTCTTCACTTGATATCAGATAATGTTTCCATAAAATATAATTTTTTGCCCTTTGCCTTACCTATTAGCTGTGTGCATAGCATTGTCTCTGGTCTCCTGTTTTTCCTATTAAATTGTTCAGGAGACTAATGCATTCGAGGTTAAACTTCCTGCTAAACTATTTTTCATAGTTGCAATCTCGTTTCTGTTGTAGTTTTCATATCAATGGCCGTGTGGTATTGGAACTATCGAGTTTGTTGTTACTTTCTATGCATAAAAAATTTGCAAATAGTTTTTTCATGAAAAGTATGTATATGAATTTGGCTAATGTTGTTTCAGGTATGAAGGCCTTTCAGAAAAATTCTTGTCATCACCCGTACCAAAAATATTGCTTCTAGCTGGGACAGATAGACTTGACAGGTTATTTGTTCACACTTAACTCATTATTACACAATTTTATCCTGTTCTTGTGATTACTGTTGAAAAATAAATCATGGATGATTTTTTAATGGACATATATTACTTAAAATTTGCTTTTGTTGGCCTGTATGTGGTAGCTTGCCTCAGTTTTTAATGTAGAAATGACTGCTAAATATTTTCCTGTGGCGCTTTTGATGGCCAATAATTAAGTCACATCTCAATGTGTTGGAAGAATTAAAATGCGTATCCACGAAGATTCAAGACTGCAGACATAATTAACTTCCTGTATCTCTATGTATGCAAATGCTAACTATTAAACTTCACCAGGATAAAGGATTTTTTTTTTTAATCTTTGACAAAATCCCATACAGGGTATAGATTCTTTATTTGATTTTTAAGTGATAAATATGTAGCATCGTGTCTATGTCATATACTCGTGATTTCATAAAACAAAATAATTATGAAAAATTAGTTGGTCCAAGAACCATATTAGCATAAGCATATTTTTTTCTAATTATGATTGCTTGTGATAAAGCTTCTATATAGTTTTCTAATTGAAGTTCGGAATTTGTTATCTTGCAGATGACTAAAGTGTATCCCCGTTCCAGTTATGTATGTTTTAAGGGGCATGGTTATTTGCTGCATGTATATGAAATTTGAAATATGTTTTACTTGTATCTAAATAAATGAATTTGTCACAGAACTCTCACAATAGGTCAAATGCAAGGGAAGTTTCAAATGGTAGTTGTCCGACATACTGGCCATGCCATACAGGTACGAGCCAGTTATCTTGATGGAAATTGTTCTTTCTTCTTACTGGATAGAAAGTAGAAAAAGATAATATGTACTGAATTCTTGAATATAACAGGAGGACGTGCCTGGAGAATTCGCTACATTGGTGCTTAATTTTATACATAGGAATCGAATAGGCCCTCGTGGCGTTGAGGTCAGTGTTCTGCCAGTTATGTTGAAAAAAAAAAAACTGTTAAAATTTAAAAGTCATGCCTTTCTTTCTCCTTCAATTTTGGTTTCACTTTTTCATCTAGACGTGCTGAAATTGTGAAATCATTCTATTTTTATTCACTTGCATGGATATTATTTGCTGCAGATTCCAGGGATTCTTCGTCCATCAGTTTCAAAACCTTGAGCGATAAGATTGGATTTGCTGAACCAAATACATGTTTAGAATTATCGTTTCGATGTCTGTCTTAAATTAATGTTTAGGAATTGGAACGGATCGTGTGATGCAGCTGTTGCATTGATGAGAGATTTGTTTTTAGTATCATGAAAAAATGGATTTAGTTGTACCAAATTTTAAGAGTTTTGAGACCATTGATATTCAAATTACATGACCTTTCTGCCTACAATATTTACTCTGCCAGCAACTGAATAAATATTTTATCGCGCTCAAGGTCAAGATGTTTCAAAACTAGACAAGCACCCGCAGTACGTGGGGTTATTGGGAAAACATACATCGTATTATGCCTCACCAGCTTAACTATTGTTTTTTTGGACCTTGAACAAGCGAAATTCCCTGAAGAGAGAACGAATTATGGGAGTGACTGCTCAATAACTCCTTGATTATAGCAAGAGATGTTAAAATGTGTTGGGCCGCATAGATTGTAATCCCAGCCCGACATCTAAGCCATGGTTGGGCTCCCCAGTGGGCAGTCCAGATCGTGCAAAGAATTTGTTTTGATAAACACGTGCACGAACAATGAAAATATTAATCTAACATATAAGCTTTGACGACAACAAATAGTCCTCAAACATTCAAGCCAATCTATTAATGCTGTTATAGAATGTACTAAAGTTCAATACGAATTTCAGTTTGCCAGGGGCAACACCTCTCTAAAGAGGCAGTGGCTACAATAACTCCAGGAAATGTGGAGCACAGTAGACCATCCAATGATTTATTTATTACAAAAAAGAACTATTTTTATCTTCCCCGAATAAAGCATATTACGCTTCTCAACTGCAAAATGGTAACGTACACAGACGACTAGAACATTCATTGAGCTGTAGACTCTTTCAGATAAGCAATGAGGTCAGCACGGTCTTGTGGTTTCTTCAGTCCTGGGAAAACCATCTTTGTTCCGGGAATATACTGCATAAAAAGAAATGCACAAGATCCAGCGTTAGTCCAATAAAAGAAACCAGGAAATGCGCAAAATATGAAAGCAAAGGTTTCCAAACATTGCTCATGAAGACATTCTCATTCCACTAGATGTGAGATAACTATATCTTAAACCACCTCATGGAAAAGATTAAGATTTTTTTTTTTTTTGATAGGTAGAAAAGATTAAGATATTTAAATTTAGTTTTCAACATGCCCCCTCACATATAAGCTAGATTCATCCTTTTTATCAAATCCCTTGTGCATGCACAATTTCCAAAAAGTGACTGACAGCGAGAATTGATCTTGATACCTTTGTATTAAACTACCTCATGTAAAAATTTAAACGAAGTGTGAGAGGAGACACATTTACTTAGTCCCTGTTTGATTCCCATTATTTCCAAACTTTTTTTTTCTACATGGCCATTTTCAATCACGCATTCACACAACAAAATATTCTGCACGTAAACCAAAACGTTTTCCCTACTTTTTAATCACGTATTCTCCTAAAACACTATTCAAAACTCTTAAAAAAAAAAAAAAAGAATGGGCATTAAATAGGGGCTTCTTTAAACTTAGGTTCCGTTTGATAGACCGGATTTTCCATGTTCCATTTTCCAACTTTTGTAGTGTTTGATTGGCGAAATTTTCTCGGGAAAATATTTTCCAACTTTCTAAAATTTCCACATTTTTGAGGAAAATAAATTCTTGATGTTTTGGTGGGAAAATATATATATATTTTTTTTTTGCAATTGGAAGAAACACAATGGTAAAAAAAAATCACTTTTATTGACAATTTCCATGCAAAACAAAGTCAAACGAATGGTATTCGACATGATTACTTTTTATATTTTTGATAATTGGAACAAATTCTAGACCTAATAATAGAAAATATTATCACTTTAATGGACAATTTCCATAAAAAAGGAAGTCAAACGGATTTCAAACTTTCAACATTTTCCATAGAAAATTATACCAATCAAACACACTTAATTACAATTCCCCGTAAAACAAANATTGACAATTTCCATGCAAAACAAAGTCAAACGAATGGTATTCGACATGATTACTTTTTATATTTTTGATAATTGGAACAAATTCTAGACCTAATAATAGAAAATATTATCACTTTAATAGACAATTTTCATAAAAAACGAAGTCAAACGGACAATAAACTTTCAACATTTTCCATGAAAAATTACACCAATCAAACACTATTAATTACAATTCTCAGTAAAATAATTTCTAGGAAAATCTTTTCCCTGTAAAATATTTTCTTTCTACCAATTTTCCACACTGCAATGAAACGGACCCTTAGTCTTCAACTCTTTAAGATGAAGGATTGGAGGGTTTCGGAAATATGTTTTTCCTCCTATTTCTTCCATATGATGAAATGACCAAATCTATGATACAATAAAGTTTATCTTTCATAGCCTAGCCTTGCCTTGCCTTGCCACTGACTATACACTAGTTTTGATACAATCAAAATACATCTTTATATAATGTTCACAAGGGAGTATTGCAAAGGTTTCAGAGGCTCAATGCAAGTTGACCTCCTCTTAACTCAATACTTGAGCAAATAGGTTAAGTATTCTCATAAATTATCCCACCTAGTTTCAAACCAAAATTTTCCTTCTTTTCTTCTTAGTATGTATATTGTCCACTTTGTAGGACACTGTGACCTCAAAACCATTTTGTCAAAGGTCTAGCTCTCAACCAGACACCTTTATCTTCATAATTTATCAAATTAATTGAGTGAACAAGGTTCAGAAGTGAATAGAGTATCCTATGTTATTCAAATAATAGGCATCCATAAAGAATGGAGGATCTTTCTTGTAACTTCATCACCCAGATGCTCCATATGATGTAAATTGTACTTAACTCGGCATAGATTAGATTATTGTCTTAAGATAAACATAAATACACAAGGGAAAACAAAAATGAGAACCCCTAACAGGCATCACAAATTTTATTGACAAAAGAAATGAACTTTAAATATGGTCTAAACAGAGATGTACCTTCTTGGGGTTCAGCAAGTAATCATAGAGTGCCTTTTCCTCCCAAATAACAGCCATGTTTTTGTTAGCAGCAGAGTAGGAATAACCAGGCGTTGTTCCAGATTGCCTTCCAAAGAGACCATTCAAATTGGGACCTGAAGGCATAGGCATTTCATCAGATTACATAAACAGCAAAACAAAAATTCCAAGTAGGAAAAATATTTCGTTTTTTCTTCAAAACAATAGGAAAAGTATTTCGCTTACACCATCAACTACTATTTGCTACATCTACAAGAATTTAATGTGCGGCTGTAGAAAGACACGGGTAGACATGGAGAACAAGTTCAAAGCTATGGAAAATAGAGCTGCAGGACATGGAAATAATGTGATAATAAGAAGGAGAAAGTGTTGAAGCATTTGAAAGCAAGACAAAATTTACTCTTATAATGAATCAACAAGGAGACTGACTTTGATTTCTTTCTGCTCAATTTTAAGGGAGCCTTCTATCTGCAAGGAAACAATGGTATCTAGCCAGAGACAGCAGAAAGATTCCTTCCTCTCTTCCATCTTGTACTTTTCCATTTTTTGGTTTCCTACTGAGGTTTTTTCTGGTTAAGTTGTGATAATAACCTAACTTTGATGAAGTTGTGTGGACGATGATTATAATAAAAGAGGTAGTCTTGTCCTAATAATGGAATAGCAATGATTTTACGTAGTACTTATGATTGAAAAATAAATCCAATTGACTTCACATCCTTTTGTTCAATGAGAAAATGGGTCAAATTCTATAGGAAAACTTATGGGGACTTCAGGAATGACATTAAAAGAAATCATACATATAGACACACACATCCATCATCATCAACTTGATGCACAATCTTTACCGTTTTCTCCTTCATTTTCAGACAATAAAGGGAATGCAATGCAATAAAGGGTCATTCAAATTCTAAGAAAAAGAACGAAATTCTACTAGAATTCAATGAAATACTCCATTCACAACAAAACCTTGACGTCCGGTACCTTAAAGTCACAAACCCGTTAGCAGTTGGTATGCCGTGTGTGCCATTATTGTTCCTCAATACCAACCAACCAGTTGAACATAATTTCGGGTACTTCTGAAACAAATTGTACACCCACACCCACACCCACTCTAATCTTTATTCTTCTTCTTTTTCCTTATTTCTTCCCCTAGCTCTAGATCTTCCCTCCCTTTTAACGTATCATAAACTATGCAGCTCGTATTACCAAAGGTCACGTAAATTACTGAATGGAGTCATAGTAAGTCCTACTTAACAATCAAGCAGAGAAAGTGCATCGGATGATTTATCCATAGGTGGCAAAAATGGAGTTAACGACCATGGACTGATGGATGCTCCATTTTTCATTGCCTTGTAAGCTAGTTGCCTCACCCAACTAGCTAGTAAGACAGAAGCTTTTGAAAAAGGTAGTGATAGCCTTTTAGACTTAAATTTATTTTCAGTCTAATATTTAATTTAAACAGCCACAGATTTTCTGCTCTACAAAACACCAATGCAATTATTTTCAATTGTCCCTCATAATTTTGGTTAGCTTATAGACGCCTATTTGTATGAGAATTGACGATCTTCAGCCACATTAAAGCATCAAGCAATCTTCTTACTGCTCTTCTTCCCCACCCAATATGTCCTAAAGTAACCAAGAAAAAATACAACATAACACCGTATCTTAGTCAATAAGAAATCCAAAATTCAATAGCTGAAGAAAATATAAATATCTTCACAGTTCCAGCTTCGGATCTCAACTATCTAAAAATTAGAACTGTATATTAAAAGCCCAAGATTTAATCTTCATAAAAACAAAACAAAATCATATAAATGAAGAAAAAATTGATTTTTAAGACTTGAATCAACAAATTAATAAATAAATAAAACAGAGAACAATAGATCAGATTTATCAACAGAATAACAAACGAATCCTAGTTCCAATAAATTCGGGGACAGATCAGATTTAACGAAGAAAGAAATTATATATATATGTATACCTTGTTTGTGGCCGGCGCCTTTTTCAACAGTGTGACACTGGGCACACTTGGTCTTGAAAATTTTTTCTCCTACCTTTGAGTTTCCAGGTGGTGCCTCTGCAAATGATGCCATTTCTTCTATAATTTTTTGTGGGTTTTTTCACTCTGTATTTTCCAGAGAGAGGACTTCTCGTTGGTTGTTTTGAGCAGAAAGGAGCGAATGAAAGTGACACTCCGGGGTAGCGTTGGGGGGAAGAAAACAAGGAACGTGGTGTACCGAACACCTCCTATAATTCATTGTACACGTGGCGGTGAACTAGTGGTTTGTTGCTCTTGCATTTTGCAAATTTTTAAAGATTTTGCTATACCTCCATGACATCGTGTGCCCGGTGTGAATAGGGGCGCATTAGAACGAGTGGTTTGTTATTAGGACCAGACAAAATTTTCGAACCAAACTCGACCTGAATCGAATCGAATTAAACGATTTTTCATAAGTTAAATACTCGAACGAATATCTGAATCGAGAATCGATGAGTTTGGGTCGATTCTCAATTCTAGCCCAAGAACCAAAGAACCAAAGAACCAAATAAGAATCGAATTTAAATAAATTTTTTAGCTTTTATATTAAATTAATTAAATCATTTTAATTTCTTCTCAAGAAAATAGCAAATTAATTAAACAAATCAGCCAAGTTCAGCCAACACCAAGTCCAGCCGAATTAATTTTTTGTTAACCCAACATTTGAGTCTTATCCTTCTCCTTTCCTTTCCTTTCCATTCTAATTTCATTTGGTAAGCAGTACGTCCACTCCTGTATAAACTCAAATTATTTGATA
>CAIGRH010162555.1:0-17736 GCA_903798295.1 Fraxinus nigra | reverse complement strand
CCCCTCCCCTCTTTCTTGTTTTCTTTTTTATTCTGCATCAGGGTAATTATTTGAATAGAAGATGTGAGTAGGATCCATTGACACGGGGACTAGGAGCTGCTTGATTCGGTTAATGGAAAATATAATGTTGTGCATGGAACATTTGAAACAAGATATTTAACTTCGCAGAAAATAAAAGGAGGGCAATGGTTTCATGGACAAGATAGCATATACAATTCTGCAGTTTCCTTGTGAACATAAGAAGCATTTTTCAAGATCTGGTTATGAATGCATGATAGTCGAAGGGGATTGTTGGTATAAAGTGAAAACAAAGTCCCAAATTGGTTAGAGGTAGGGTAGATGATGAGCTTATTTGGGATTGGGCTAGTCCACCTAATGTGTTAACCTTTTGGGATGTGAAGAAATAGGAATTGACAACTTAGGTGGTTTGGACATATTTTGAGTAGAATTAAAAAAATCTCTTGTATAAGAGCACTTCCATTAGAACACGTTAGAAGATGAAGAAGTAAACCACAAGCTAATACAAAATAGGCACGTACCTCACTACGCACCTCTGTTGCAAAGTCTAATATGGTGTGATGTTGTGTGGATGATCTTTTGTTAGATAGTACCAATGAGTCGATCAAAATGGCAAAAAAGGAAGCATGTAGACAATGCCAACTTATAGGGAATAAGGCTTAGTTTGTGATCGTCGTCATTTTGATTCGCAAAGTCGTTTATGATTGTTGTTGTTTTGATTCATGAAGACCACTGCATGTTGATCATTTTGGTATATATGGATGTGAGTTTTCCCCTAGAGAGACCAAGCTTTATTATTGCTTAACGACTCCATGTCTGCTTCTTTACATGTCTTTGCCCTTTCGTTCTTTGATCAACCCTTGATTATCTAAAGACGTGTATGAAAGTAGTGAAATTCCCTTTACTTTGAATCATTCGATTCAAGCGGCGATCAGATGTGAGGTGCTGTGGTATGAATTTGGAAGGACAAAATTGCCTCAAGAAGAGGATATTCAATCGCACTTTAGAAGCACCTTGGCCTTCATACTCTAGCAAACTAGTTATTTTTGTGGTCTGCATTGATATGTGATGAACCACTTCACCAATGATTCTATTTGTTTCTCTCATAATCTGGAAGAACTGATAACATTTTCACAACCATTGAATAAATCTTTGGACAAGATAGTTTTCCTTTCCTCCCCGAAAGAAGATAAATTTGAAATTTTTGCTATGACATGTACCTGAGACTGAATAGAATTGTTGATGTCATACTGCTGATAAGAATGCAAAATAAACAAACAGAGCTGAAAATTTGTATTTATTGATTTTCGATGTATGCTTTTTGACATCTGTTCATGGATTCTTCGATTGTTCTTGTGTTTTATTCATCATTTTTGATACGCATCCTCCTTGAATATTTTGTTGAACGTATCATAAGATCAACCAGCTCCAGCAGAAGAAGCTCAGGATGCATCCATCAGTTTATGAGGAAAATGTTCCAAATCACCAATTGACAGAAAAATTAAGATGCAGCCAACGACTACCTTCTTTGACAATATCTCACCCGTGTACGGCTTGCAACTCATCTGAAGCTGCTGCAAGTGATATAAATATTCATTAGAAGGAAAATGTGGAGAGTAGCCAAAAAGAACCAATTGCTGCAACTACGAAATCACATGATCAGTCCAAGAATCATGTTCTTGTTGGTCCTCTCTTCCAAGCAAAGATCCCTGAATAGACTGGTGTGCTTTCCGATAGTGATTCCAAATGGCTAGGCACATATATTTGGCCTCTAGAAGATGGCAACGGAAAATCCTGTTGAGAAATATGTAGGAAAATCTGGGGGAAAAAAAAACTAATGAACTCCAAGGCACGGAAATCGTTATCTTTTAAGAGATGTTTCTCCCATATCCAACAAAATCACGACTAGGGTATGATAGAAAATCTCTCTCATGATACAATGGAGGCATTTAATTCAAACCGTGACTATTTGATCAAACCAAAAAGACACTCTATAAAGAAACTGATGATGCTAAGAGAAAGAGAGAAGAATAAAAATAACGAATTTTGTTTTTTTTTTAATGTATTTTGCAAATGAGAATTCGCCCAGAATATATAAAAATGGAGGCAACCATTTGAATATGTGTGTCCCTTGAAATGAATGAATGCATATCTTGGAAAAAACTTTTAAAACAAACAGATGCTTTGATTTGATAACAGCAACATATCTATTCAAAGACTTTTGAAAATAAAATTCTCTTTCGGGGGCATTGCCCTCGAGCCCCCACAGGAGGCGCTGCTCCCTTGACCCCCGTGACCTGACCGGACAGGTCGATCCCCGTTGCGTAGCGACAAACACTAGTCGGGGTGGCAAAACAAAAGATGAACATTCAAAATAATGAAAATTATCTAACATATCCCCCCTATTTTTCAAAATTTTGATTTAGAAAATGAAGCGGCTGCATCACAAAAAATTGATTGCCTACGTACCCTTAACGGGATCAAGCCACCGTCTTCCATGCAAACACACACAAAAGGCATCATCGTAGGAAATCGTACATAAATGAAAGTAGCTTTTGACTTTGAACTTTCACTTAGTGTAAACAACTCAAAGTTTTGTCAAGGTGCTATGGTGAACGAATCTTGAACCAAGGGCCCTATCATGACTAGCCGGAGTCATTACACATACTATTCTGATAAAAGAGTGTCTCTTTTTACAAACACATTAATGGCCTTGCGTATATCCCGATTTCATGAGTGCTTTAGAGACGATCTAAATCTCATAGGAAGCGGCATGGCTTTCTCACTCACATAGGTAAGTTCTTTATAAAGTAATTATGCAAGTTACTTTCTCTCTCAATAGAACTTATTGAGAAATTAAATCCAGCCTCTACAATGCAGAATATATACCCTGGAGATTTTATGAGATTTTTGGTTTAAATAATTACTTTGACATTAATTTGTTTGGATGTTTTGATGTTTATTATGGTTTAGCTTACTTTTCAATTAATTGGCCATTAGTTGAATTATTTGTGGATTTTATTGTCATCGAGAAAGATAATAGGATCGTTAACACGTAGTAATAAGTATTGTGAGGTTCGATAGAGGATAGAGATATATCTCTATGCTTCCCATGATTTTTAGATATTCTAGCTCGTTTAATGATTTCTTATATATTGGTATCTTTTAAAAAGATATAGAAATGTCACATATATGATTATATTTAATTTCTGTCGAGATAAACTTTTAAATAAATTTGAAATTTTGACCAGCTTGCATGATAACAATGAATTATTTTAATTGTTGTATTAATAATGAAATAATAGGGGGGATTTTACACTTAACAATGCATCTAAAAAAATTGATTAACTTTTACTTTGATTTCTAGAACATGATAAATTAGATATAGATTTATTAGAAGTCATTAATGCTATTTGATTAAGGGTATTATTAGATTTAACTCAATAAAACACGTAGTTACACGTAGTCCTCGTGGGTTCGACTCTTAATTCATCATTATATTATTTGGACACGATCTCGTACACGTGTGAGGTTTTAAATGTTCAATGCCCAATTTTTAGTTGAACAATGACTTGGATTGTAAGACTATTTCATATTTTATTTTACTTAATCCCAATAAAATAATACTACTTGTTTATAAGAAGTTACATACATTTTTATAGATAGAATATGTGTCAAGAAATAAGTGGAGAAGATTTTTTTTTTTTTTTTGTTGGTTGGAAAAATACTAACACAATCATATCTCATCATATTATGTGTATATACACCATCTGTAAGTTGTGATGTACATGTAGCACAACCGATCCCAATAAAGGATGTCGATTTTTGATAACCACTTTTTACCCAATCCAATTTAGTCATTCGAGTTGGTGAGACTCACTTAGAATCAGCAACTTTCATATAGTTTGTGGCTACCTTGCCACTATTGAATAAATGCTAGTGATATGATTCGGGATAGACAATCACTTAGTCGAGTTTTGGAGTCCAAATTGAAAAAGCTGACAAGTCGAGTTTCAAGTTTCGTGAAGGGCTTAGAAGCTGAAACGAGTTAGATTCAAGGTTTGGAAGATATTTGGAAAGAAAACGAGTAGCGTGGATGAAAACAGGCATAACTTTCAGCTCCCACAAGGTTTCACGAGCGTATGGTACTTTTGAGCTTACGATCGCATAGAAACATGTCGAGAACAATTTAACGAGAATTTTAATTTTTCGCGAATTTCCTTATTTTGTTAGAATTTTAATTTATGTAAGATTCTTGTAATCTAATTCACTATAAAAGCAAAAAGATCATTTTCCTAGATTTAGTATAAAGAGGAAACTTTATTTCATTGTAATATTAACCTTTTTGGCATTATGAATTAAATGAGACTTCTCTCTTTTTGTTCTTGATTGAACATGTACCGAACTTATCAAATATTGACGTTCAACCCTTATAATTTATCAAAGGATTAGGCACCCTTTGTGGCATTCGCAAATCGAGGTTTGGTGCTTTTGTAATCAAGAGGTCAGTCAAACTTCATTTTTGTTGGATTGCTTNATTTTGTTAGAATTTTAATTTATGTAAGATTCTTGTAATCTTTAAGTGATATTTTCGTTTTTCTACATTTTCCTAGATTTAGTATAAAGAGGAAACTTTATTTCATTGTAATATTAACCTTTTTGGCATTATGAATTAAATGAGACTTCTCTCTTTTTGTTCTTGATTGAACATGTACCGAACTTATCAAATATTGACGTTCAACCCTTATAATTTATCAAAGGATTAGGCACCCTTTGTGGCATTCGCAAATCGAAGTTCGTTGGTTTTGTAATCAAGAGGTCATTCAAACTTCGTTTTTGTTTGGTTGGTTGGTTCAATAATTTGTGAGTCGAGATTCTACCGTTTGCTACCTGAATTTGAGTTTTCCCGACGTTTTCAATTAATTCCGCGATCCACGTTGATTCCATACTCGGGTTCGCGTCAACTAGGCAACAATTGATGCTAGATAACGAGAAAGAAGGTTAAAAGGGTGGTCTACGATTGGGTTAGAAATGATCGAATGGAGCAATTAGTCAAACATTTGATACAGAAGTCGAAGTTGCCAGTAGATAGAAGTTATCTGGGGCAAAGCTTAAACTCTTCTTTGTTGATTCCTCTTTTCCAGTGGTAAATAAAGAATATCCTTAGATGATACTTCAAAGGAAAATGTTCCAAAACCTACCAAGGAATATTATATACTTCGTAATCTTTCGTCGAGTTCGATCCCTACCTCTACATGTCCTTGTTGATGAATCATCAATGAAGGGAGAAACTTTGTTTTGAGTTGAAAATTGAAATATTTATCAATGTAGTCCTCTTTTTAAAAATCTTTAAATGGAGAAAACTTTTTCTTATTTTCTTTCACTAATTTGGTATTTCTAAGAAATTCCCTTTTGTATTAAGCTCCTATATGGTTATGATTAAAAAAAAAAAGGATAAAGTTGATGAAATATGTAGTTAAAAAGTTAAAAAAAAAAAGCTATGAATTTTATACAAATGTGTGGTTGAAAATTAATTTCAAGATATGTAGGCCATAAATGACTAATTATATAAGAATAATTTAATGTGTTTCAAGATGTGACTTGTCTTAAGTTCTTAAATAACTTTATTCACTCATTTTTCTATTATTGTCCTTACTAACTGCATTTTTGTGCACTTATTCAAGTCATATTACTAAACTTTTGTGTCTTTTTAGTATTGAGTTTTACTTAGCTTGGGTTAATTTTATTTTATTACAGTTTTGGTTCGTTTCTAAGCAATTGGAAAAGAAAGAAGTATCATTGACAAATGGATGGAAGTTTGAGGACTAATATACATTTGAATAAAAGTTGAAATACTGAAATCAAAGTAATTTAATGTGGAGGACTAAAATGATAGATTGAATTAAGAAAATGACTAAAAGGAAAATTTGAAAAGTTTTTATAACTTAGCAGCCCCGCCTAGTTATATAGATCGAACGGTCGCCCGACCCTTAACCTTAATTACAAGGGCTACTTAGTATGTCTGGGCAACCGCCCCGCATATTACTAGGCACCCGCCCAGCCAATTCGGCTAAAAAATTATATTTTTTTAGAATTCAATCCCAACAAGGAAATTATCTTTTAGGCCATGATATGTAGTATTTTTGGAAATCTTTTGGGACTCCTTAAAGGGATTATAACCAACTCTCAAAACATAAGAAGGGTGTGGAGAATTAATTGTAAAAGGAGGCAAATAACACATCAAGATTCAATTTCAAAAACTTTAAGATTGAATTCAAAAAATTTCGGGCAATGAACAACCTTTATATCTTTTGTTTTCTTCTTCACAACATGTTATACTATATTTATTTGTGTTAGAAGAATGATGAACTTTGTAATATGAATTTTTAATCTTTAATTTTACATAGTTGACATTGAAAACACATTTTTTGAATTTTGAATGATTTACATGATTATATTTTCTCTATGATTATTGTGCACGGTAATTGTATAAATTTGGTGGCTTATTTTATACATTCGAAAGAATGAAAATATTTTCAACATAGTGTAAATCATCATAGGATCCGATAAGTGATAGAAATATACCGTTATGCTCTATGTGAATCTTTAAGTGTTCATAAAATTCATGCACTTTTATATATTCGCATTCATCATAAAAATATAGTCATGTTATATATAAAAGTATGTTTAACATTACTCGAGAAATATTGTTAAATAAAACAGGAATATCGATTCTTTATAATTTAATTGCGTTGTCAAATTGTAGAACTAAAGTTAAAATGATTATTGAACGAGAACTCGGGATCCTAGTGTCATTTATTAAACACATCAAATTGCATTTAGTATACTTTGTATTTGGCTTAGTTAATTTACTCATAATTCCATAAGTATATTATTTAGGCATAATTTTGTCACAAACAAACACATCATATTATTCATATTTTGGTTAAGGTCGTGATGATTAAAATTGAACTAAATCAATCTCTGTGAGACGATACTTGGATTCAAAATTAACTTTATTACCGTTCACTTGCGATAAATTTAATTCGAAAAATATTTTTGTGAACACGTAATCTATCATTCATGTGATTTTGCTACTTCCCAGAGGATAATTAACAAAATTAATGGTGAATCTTGAGGTTGAGTAAACCCAGATCATTTGATAATGGATAAGTGAGGGACGTGTGATGTGGTCCTTCATAACTACTTTTTTTTCATTTTTTTTTATTACTATAATTCAATAAATTTTTTTCAATTAATTTAGACAAGCCACTATTTATATTCACCATTGATATATAAATATATCACTTTTAAAAAGAAAATTATATTATATTTTAAATCTTATGTAAATTTATTTTAATAGATATATATAAAATTAAATAAAAATATATCACTCTAAATTTATCCACTAATATTTATTTTTATTATTTTTTTTTGAAACTTTTTATAAAACCTTAATATTCATAAAATATCATCTTCAACTAAAACCAAAACAATAATGGAAGATACATTATTAAAGCAAATATATACATATATAGCAATATATGAAGAATAATTTGAAAATGTATGATAACATTTTATTGTGGGTTTGATAAATTTAGTATGGGAAGGGTTCTTGATTTGTGTTTAGGTTATTTGATAGTGTGTTTTTTAATTCAAGTGGTATAGGTAAGAAATTTCATTTCAAATTATTTAAATTTTATTTTGGGATTATCTTTTATTTTCTTGATTTTCTTTAATTAAAAACATTGATGATTATCAAAATAAAAATTTTAATTTTCTGTTGGGGTTATCTTTTATTTTTTCTTGAATTTAAAACAATAGTGGCTCGTTTGTTAGGATTATCAAAACAAATAAAGAAATTTGACAGTGCATATTAATGGCAATGATTGAAAATATATAAGAACCGTGAACGAATTTTGATGTAATAGAAATATAAGAACTGTGGGATATATATATATATATAAATAATGTTTAAATGAATGAATGAATGAATGAAAAAAAAATGAATGAGTTTAATATGGATAATATTGGAATGTGATTTGAATAAAAATAGTATTTTTTTAAAAAAAAAAATTAATAGAGATAGATATATAATAATGATGATGGTAAATAGTGGTTCTCTTATTTTATTGTACAATCTCATTATTCCTTGTGTATTATGAATGCGTTTTACATTTCTTTACATTGTTCTTCATGAACCAAGAAGCTTATGGCGTATTCTCTTTATTGTTTTCAGGTCATTTTCAATTTTCAAAAACACTGAAAACACGTTTACTTACATATTTTTAGAAACGAATTTCAAAAAACGAGTTTAAAATTTACAAAGAAAATGAAAAACGTCGAAAAAGTCGTTTTGGCTACTTTTAGTTAAAACCAAGCCAAGACTTCAAAACGTGGAAAACGACCAGATTTTGCCAATAGTAGGATATCTGAGTTGGGAGATCTGAAGGCCACGAGTTCGATTCCGTTTCACTGCAATTCAAATGAATTTTCTTTTTATATGCACTATACCAAAATCGTTTAGTTTTGTTCCGTTTGGTGCTTCTTCGCTCTCCTCACTCCACTCCGCTCTGCTCTGACGTCAGTCATTTTGATCCTGTAAACTTGTGTTCCACTCTATATAAACCACATATACAACCATTGTGAGAAGAAAAGACCTAGATTTCTATTAACAATCTCATACACTCGGTTGAATGTAGGGCGATTCTTGAAATATGTTGATGCATGCTTCATTTCTAGGGATATTGAGGTTATAAAAAAATATTCTAAAAATTTCAAAGTAAACGCGTTTTCCAATTTTTTGTTTTAAAAAACAATTTTCGAGAATGACAAAAAGAATTTATTTTCAACAATTTCAAAACAGACATTCAAAACACAAAACTGAAAATGAATTTAAAACTAAAAACTAAAAACTGAAACACGAAGAGAATAATCCCTTAATCTTTTTACTTTCGACTTTGTTAGTTTGTTTGCAACCTTCTCTCCATAACTTGAGTCAACACATTGAATGGTTACTATACTAAATCAAGTTAAAGAAGAATAAATGTTCTAATATATGCACCATTCAACTACTATGTTAGGACATCATTTAAATTCATTGTAATTCCAATTACAAATCTATCTCGACCTAGTATTTAATAAAATCAAGTCGATAGATAAGATCTTGATTTTTTTTTACGTAGGATCCCGCAGTTGCTACCTCTGAGTAAATTTCGCTTCATGTGCGGTAACTTGTAAACCACACAAGAGAGGTAAACCGCACTAGGCAAGCCGGTGCGATGGGCTCGACCGATAAAGTGTTGACAGAGAATTCGAACTCGTGACATTTGGTCTCCGCGTTCACCTACTCCACTAACTCGACCATCGGAAGGGGTGATAAGATCTTGATTATTCATCTTATATATGGTGGTTTCTTGAGAGATTATTATCAAGACTTGAAATTTCATCTTAATATGCACCTTTCAACTACTATGTTAGGACACCATTTAAATTTGTTGTAATTCCAATTACAAATCTATCTCGACCTAGTTTTTAATAAAATCAAGTCAATGGATAAAATATTGATTATTCATCTTATATGTGGTGGTTTCTAGGGAGATTATTACCAAAATTTGAAATTTCATCTCAAAAAGTCAACTTTTTAAGAGGAGTAGTTTAAACCTTTATACGTTAATTTATATATTCATCTTTATTTGATATTGGATTTATTCTTTTTTGGGAAGAATTTATAAAAACGTTTAATTTATAAATAGATAGAAGTGAATGTTGAATAAGTAATAATATTTATATCTTAATTGGAATATGTGATGGAAAATATAGAGTATGTTTGATAGAGATTAAAATCAGATTAAAATTAAAAAATCAGCTGTTATTGTTGACTTTTATTAGACGAATAAGACCCAATAACGACCATATTTTCAATTTTAATTGAAGTTTAATGGTTACAAAAGACAACTTATAAATAATTTATAAATTAGCCAAGGTTATGCTTGCTTTGAATAAGCATTTTTACACTATTTTCATGGTGGGGTAGAGGGTTTACAGTGGAAATAATGACAAATGTCCTAAAGAAAGTGGTGGTATGCACAATATTTTAATAGTTTATACTTTTCAGGCATAGAAATTTACAAAAGTAATTAATATTGGTCTACTATAATTGTTTATTATTTTATTTTATTTTTTGAGATTAATCTATTTCTCACTCTCACTTCAGTAATTATTAAAAGGAGAAAAAGAAGGAAACATAATTATACATCCAAATAATAAAATTTGATTTTCTAGATATCTGTAAACTACCGAAAACATGCCCATAATGTCTACAAAATCGAGTGACATAAAAAGTTTTCATAATCAACACATTTTTAAAGAAAAAACACTACTTCTATTCACTTGAGTATTTATGGTGTGTTTGAATTACATTATTTTAGAAAAATATATTCTGGAATAGTAGATTGATGAAAAACGTGTGGTTGGAAAAAAAGAAAAATTATTGATGTGATAGAAAATATTATTTTATTGAAAAATGTATGATTGAAAATGGTTAAAAAATGAGAATGAAAAATTTAATTTGACGCAAACATGGGCTTAAGGTCTTTCCTTTTTTTCCGCAGTAAAAATTCATTTGGTCGAAAGTTCAGTCAATGAAATGAAATGGTCCTATTTGACTTCTTTCCAGAGCCCACTGATTTTATTTTTAATTTTTAAATAATTAAACTATTATTTTAATATGTTACCAAAATTTGTCCTTGTTACAAATAAATTAACTTAAATTCTTCTATTACAATGTTTTATTTAGCATTGTTGGGTTTGGATTAAAATTTCATCTCAAAATCAATAATTAATTTTAATCACGTATTTTGTGGAATTCATAACTTTTCAATCATATATTTCATTATTTTCTATCAAAATCTAATTTTAATCTCCCCCAAACATGATTTAATATCAAGCTACAAATATACCTAGCCCCTATTTGAACTATATTAAAATTATCATTCTCATTTTTCTGCTCATTTTAAATCGCACATTCTTCAATAAAACAATATTTTCTATCACATCAATAATTTTTTCTTCTTTTTTAACTACACATTATCTATCAATCTATTATTTCAGAATACATTATTACAAGATAATGTGGCTCAAACACACCCCAATGAGTCAATAATTACGCATTAAAAATTTACATACATTAACTCAATCACCAATTAATATTATAATAATTAAAAAATATTACGCAAATAAAGAAATTTCTATATACATACAAAATTCTATATCTAAAGCCCAGGCCTCATTTTGCTCATTGATGTCTGAACCGCCTTGAGACCCACCTCCCTCGCTCTCTATATCTAAGCACAGTTCATCTGTATATATGCACATATAAACCATTATCAAATTTCAATCCAGGAGAAGTTAAAGGGGTGTAAAATCAAGAGATATGTCTTCCCCAAGCAAACGCAGAGAAATGGATTTGATGAAACTGTAAATGAAATTTTCAATCTATTAATTTTTGTAAATACATGTAACTATTTTAGCTGGGTTTAATATATATATATATATATATTTGATAATTTTTATTTTTACTAGGATGATGAGCGATTATAAGGTGGAGATGATCAATGATGGGATGCAAGAGTTCTATGTGGAGTTTCATGGACCCAAAGATAGTAATAATTTCTAATAAAACCCATCTTTATCCTTCATTTTACGATCTATATGAAGTCTTATGTCTATATTTATGTTGGCTTTTGTTTAACTTTTATGGGTATTTTTAAATAATATTTGGGTTTAGCAGTTTGAGCTGTTTTCGTTATAATTGAGCTGAAAAAATAGTGAAGTAATAACGATCAATTGGTGAAGAAATAGTAGCTACTCATGTTTAATCTTGAATTGGAGTTCTTTGAAACTTGGATTGCAGATTGTTCTAGAGTTAAATCTTGAATTTCATTTCTTGTTTTCATTAAATTCCGTAAAAGATTTTGTACATTCTGATCGTTCTAATTCATTTTGAGCGAGTTTGTAGCTTTATAAGTTTGGTAGAAAGTCTTTTCTGAGAAAGGATGTGGGATGATTGACATGGTTGATGCTGTATTAGGGTTTGAATTGGCAGGATAGCTGTTCGCTAATTTGTCTCAACGAGAACGAAGTCTTTTTGTTGGTGGCCTATATGGTGTTGCATTTGATCAAAAAGGGTACTTTTCCAATTCGATTTTATTTGCAGGCCCGTATCAAGGTGGTGTGTGGAGAATAAGAGTGGAGCTTCCAGATGCTTATCCCTATAAATCTCCTTCCATTGGTTTTATCAATAAGATATACCATCCAAATGTTGATGAAATGTGAGTTCACAAACTGTCTAACCCTATATTTAGCATTCAAATGATAGTACGGCTGGACAAAACTTCTAAATCGAATCGGACTTGAACCAAACCGAACGATTCTTCTTAAGTTAAATACATGAACGAGTATCTAAATCGAGAACCGATGGGTTCAATTCAATTCTCGATTCTAGACCTAAAAGAACCAAAGAATCGAATAAAAATCGAATTTCCCTAATTTTTTTTTATCTTAAATAAGTCAAATTATTTTATTTCTTTTAAATAAATTTGCTAACTAATTAATTTAGTCCAAACTTTTTTGATTTACTATTTCTAATTTTCAGCCAAGCTCAACTTAATCAAATTGATTTAAGCTTGATCGAAATCTCTTATTTTACCGTAGTGTTGTTTATACTAATCTATTATTGTGAACTCGCCATCTTTCTTTTTTCGTGATTTTAACAGTCAAATCTATGAAGAACTCAACAAAGAGAGATGCAAAAGATATAACGAGATTGAACTACGTTATTTTGTAAGAGTTAAGATTGAATGTATCATAGTCGAATTAATATAGCGTTGTTGTAATATAAAAAAAATTATTCATTATGCGGAACCGAGAACCAAATAGAACCGAATCCGAACAGTTCCATATTTAAATTTGGACTCGGCGATTCCATTTACTAAATACCTGAAAATTCGAGTTCTGTGAGAACCGAACCGAACCAAATCAAATCGGACCATGCCTAGCCCTAAATGACGGTATTAACTCAAAACTTGTTGGACGGAAGTTTTTCAAGTGCTACATTTTCATGTTTTGTTACCAGGTCTGGCTCAGTATGTTTAGATGTCATCAATCAGACATGGAGTCCTATGTTCGGTAAGTTGACATTCTTATCATTTTGTCCTGTGTTTGGTAAGTGGACATTCTTCACATTTTTGACGGGCAAATGGACTTGGTAATTTAGCCTAATTACTGGTATTCACGTATAATGATAGATTCATCAGCGTGATTGGCTTATTTCTTTCTTTTCAGATCTAGTAAATGTGTTCGAAGTCTTTCTTCCCCAACTTCTTCTATACCCAAATCCATCAGATCCTCTGAATGGAGAGGCAGCAGCTCTAATGATGCGGGATCGCAACGGTTATGACCAAAGAGTTAAAGGTAGAAAATTTTAAGTATTTTAGCATCCTGGTAGACATATTTTTTAAACTGGCTGGAATATATTACGAAAATCTTCCTCTATGTTCTTTGCCTCTTTGTATAATTGCCTAAAGTATACTAATGATAAAAATAGAAGTGAAATAACCAGCTCCAGTCCCCTTGCGGAACTTTATTGGGTAGCCATACACTTCACATGATTCTAGCCATTCACATGGGATAGCACATAATTATCACTGAACTGCATGTATTTTCTTTTCTATGCATCCTTGCTTCTTCCCCTACACCTCTTTTAACCTGAGTCGATCCCAAGTTTTGGGGCATTGAGACTTCCAATTCTGGATACTATATGTCACTTGATACTTAAGTATTGCAGTTACTTAGTTCTTGTTGTATTTTAGTTTGTGTTAATCTTCATGGTTTGTAAAACAATATGCTGCTCGTATGGAGCTATCTCTGACCACTAAGGAAGATTGTGTTGAATACCCACCCCTTACTATTTTGTATTCAAATATGTAAAAGACCAATTTTGAATTCATTCAACAAATATCTAATTTAAACTTATCCACTTCCTGTATCCTATAGTTTCATCTTTATAAAAAATGTTGTCACTTGGACGTGGTGGTGCTCCATAATTGGTCCAACACATCATTTTTTTTTATTAAAACTTGTTTTCGTTCGTTAATGACCTGGCTGCCACGTGTGCCGTTTGTATGTTGTGATACAATTGGATTATTCTCTGAGCTTGGTATTTTTGTTTGTTTCGATGGAATCATATATCTTATACACTGGATCAGTCCCTTATCTCAGAATGGCATTTGAAATGTTGCTTTGTGTTGTTCATGCAATACTTGTAATACACTGCAATATATAACCATGCATTATAACTGAATCATAAACACATTAAGCCCTTGTTTGATAGAGATTAAAATCAGGTTTTTAGTAGATTTTGATAAAAATTGCTGAAACGTGTGGTTGAAAAGTTGTGGGTCCCATGAAACGTGTGGCTAAAACTAATTGTTGGCTTTAGCTTGAGATTTTAATTGAATTTTAATGTAAACCAAACAGGGGCTAAGATTTAACTTACAGTTTATGCAAAAATTAATATGAAAATATTTGAGTCGATCGATCACGATCTCTCCTTAAGATTATTGTGCTCCCCTAGTGTTGAAGAACTTTGAGCAATTGCATCTTATGATAGAACAAGTTTCGTTCCAAAGGACTTAAATCCGCTGTCACAAAGGAACCGGTCAACAAAAACTGAATTTTATGAGAGAAATTTCGAGAATTAAAGTGAGTAAACAATCTGAAATTTGGTTGATTATTGTAAATAGAAAGGCCCTATTTATAGCCTTTGGATGTGACCGTTCGCCCAAAGATTATGGCTTTTCAAAGAATTTTAACTTTTAAATGAAAGGTGAGGATTGTCAGAAGAAATGCTATTACGAGAGATGAAAGGATGCAACATTCTGAAGGAAGGGACAAACCTCTTGGTCATAGTCTCTTTTGAACCAAAATATTTAAGCACCGTCAAAGCCTTATAAACTAAAAGACAAAAATGCAGTACACGTATAAATTTCATTCTTCGTCTTCTATTCTAGAATGAAGACAATCTCTTATTTTTCCAACACTTTGTACAGTACTGCAATGACATTCAGAATAAAGATGATATGTAGACTGTCCTATGGCAGTAAGTATTTTAATTTTGTGCAACCTTCAGTGAAAATGGTGTAGAAAATCAATTTGGAGCCCCAATATGTGGATTGGCTCAGGTTTGTAACTAATGGCAAGAAAGTGTAGAAACCAATTTATGACTTCTCAATCGTGGTTCAACTGCAATCGACATATAGTCTGTTTGAAGTTGAAATGGTTTCAGCCTAGTATTGCAATGTCTGAGAATCTAACATTTCTAGGATATATGCGTCAAATTTTGCTTGTAAAAACTGGCCCATCTTATCGAAGGATTCTTAGCACTTAGAAGTTAGGAATAATATGTCTCTCTCCCCGTTATTGAGTTAATAAGCCTATTTGAGAAAAAAAAAGCCCCAATAAGTCGAGAATGCTTGGATGGTATTTTCTTTGATTAATGAATGAATATATTCAACATCATTTATCAAATATAAAAACATGGTGAGCAGCAACTTTGAAGTGTAAAAGCCTACATTGACTACTTGGTCCTCATCATTTCTTAACTAGTTGCTTGTTCTATAATTCTCTATGTAGTCAAAAAAGAAAGGGACAAGAGGAGGGGAGGAATTGAAAATAGTGTTTCTGATGTGTGGAACTTCAGTCTCACTTAATAGATGAAGGAACAGGAGGGAAAGGGAGGAAGTGATGATAGACTAACTATCAACTAATTAACCTTTGCTCACTTAAATATGCAGTAGAATAAGCAGGAGGGGCTGGAACTCAAGTTTAAATAGAGAAATTAATTATATCTTATTCAAGTCAGGATATTTGAAATGAGCAAAAATTTCGTTATCTTTTTTTGATAAGTTCGGTTTTTGATAAATTTACAAGGACAATTATGATAAAGATTTGAAATTATCGTTTGATGGGATTTGGCTACACCTTGTAGATATTGAAAATTTAAGAACCTCGACAATGGTGAATTACCCTTACCTGTTACACTTCAACAGTTGTCAGTGGTGTTTTCTTCTCGGGTTTGAGCAGATAATGGAAAATTCTTCAAAAGTATTGATAGAGTTCTAATATGTGCGACCTTAGTGAGTTCAAATTTATTATTGCACGTGTGGAAATGATTTTGACATCCCTATTTATAGATGTATAATAACTTGCATGGGCGGAATTTTTCGTGCTTTTTATGGATTATTTTCTTTTAGTTGAACTCATTCTAACACGTGGTTGAAGGTAGAGTTCCCCACGTGCCTACTTCTTCGCTTTGCTAAAGTTTCTTTGTTTGGTACCCACTTTCCTGCTTTTTGAGCTGGTTTTGTGGTTTGATGTTGAATTGGTGTTCAACTAGTGGGACTTTGTGTTGGATTTGATCGTAGAATCCTTTGGGGAATGCCAAGTGTTTAGTAGACTGTCTTAGTCCCAGGTTGAGTTTTAGGAATGATTATGCTTGGTCTCGATTGATAGAATTATATCTTTTCTTTGCCCCCTACCTGGGCTAGGTGTTCAGCCTCATCTAAGTGTTGTGTTTGGTTAGGTGGGACACTGGCCAACCTGTTGGTTCAAAGGTCGTCCTAGGTTGCTTAGCGGTTCTCTGTTTAGAATGCTTCCTCATTTGATTAGTCTCTTTATCAGCTGCCTCTTCTGACTTGTCCTCCACTCTTTTGCTCGTGTTTAAAAACACAAAGTAGAGTAAAAATATGGACTAACGTTAAGACACCTGAACAACATCGAACGCTTTGACCATATGGTTTAGCATGAAGGTAGAATCAATATAGAAATCTTCTCCCATGTGAATTAAACTTATTCCATATCAGTTCCTTTCCCAAACCTCCTGAGGAAAATATCAAATTGGATCCCAATTCGATGTGTTAGTGTGATTTTATTTCTGTCATGCACTTTTCGAGTAGGAATTCATTTCTAAAAGATTCTTGATTTTTGTACTTTGTTGAGTCCCTGAGATCCTTTCTGTGACACAGGTTTAGGATACCCAGTTCCGACCAATATTAGAAGTCCATTTACTCCCCAATTTAGAAAAAATTGGAAACAGGACAATGGTGACTTTGGTTGAGAAAGAATTGTCATATGCCATGCTCGACCTAGAGTATTGTGGACTCAAAAATAGTGAAGGGCTTCTCACCATTGAGAACAGGCTCAAGGAAAGTGCTTGTTTTAATCAATGTGAGGAAAACTGACGTGGGCGAAGATTAAAAATCTGTTTTCTATGGGCTAATATTTATCTTTCAATCATTATTTCTTTTGTAGGGATTGTTCGATTGAATATAATAATCATGCTATCTGATTAAAAGAAGTGTGAAACAGCATTTAGGCGTATTTATAGTTATTACTTGAAGGTCATTTATAAATGTAAAAGAAATTATCTTTACTACCATAAGCTATATCTATTTCATGTGGCAGAGGCTATTGGGAATATGTATAAGATTTCTGAAGAACGAGAGAGAATGTTGGTATATCTCGTTATATTAAAATTTCAATCTTACATCTCTTTATATAATACAATAACAGAACTAAAAAAGGAAAGAATAAATCTCCTACCAATTATAGCCTATAATTATTTATTTACACCCAGAATGGAAAGATTTTTATATCTAA
>CAIGRH010162520.1:0-10514 GCA_903798295.1 Fraxinus nigra | reverse complement strand
ACTTAGTATAAATACTACACCCTTGTGCTTGAAGAAAGAGAAGAAAATATCATATTCTCCATAAATTACGATGCTATCAACCTGGTATTATCTCTCCTTTTCTCATATTAACATTAGACCAACATACATATTATCAGCCATATCCCAGTGGAAACTCCACCACCGGTGAGCTGCTCGTGGCCGCTCCCACTCCTTCTAGGAAAGGCCATGCGTAACTGACGCTGTGCGACGTGTGCATGATAGAGAAGCTCGAAGACTTCCTGTTGGCTATGGTGGATCCATTTTTTGAGGTCAACAGATTGGCGCCGTCTGTGGGAAAGTACTTTAACCACGAAGTTTTCCACCCTAAGGCTTGTTCTAGCATTCGGTTGATATCTTCCCTTGAAAAAGGGACTCATCCTTGAAAAAGGATCGGTTAAACGCGAACCGTTAGAAGGAAAAATTGACCACTTCGGATCATGAGCTCTAGTGGCGAAGACATAAACCCAAGAAGGACAAGAGAGGTTTCTAAAGAAGAGATTTCTCGAAATGTCACACTTTAGCGGCCCCACCAGCGGCATCGCCGAGGCAATCGAACTGCCTAGCTAGCTGCCGAAATGGCTAATATAGCCGCCAACATGAGGAACATCGCTGCTCAGAATGTTGCCATACAGGGGCTCTTCGCGCAAGTACAGAACCAAAGAGGCTTATAAACCTAGCACAGTCCCCAATACTTAGCTCATAGACGAACTGAGGAAGGATCCATCAGGAAAAGTCCCCGGAGTCCCCAAGGCGAAGTCCCCATTGAAAGAGAAGTGGGGATGGACACTTCTAACTATATCGCCGCTCCAGCTCACTATACTCCAATTGGAGAGAATAACTTCCCTCCAGAATATGGGGAGCAGCCCCAGAGGTCCGCCAATGTTTTTGATCGGATCGAACGGACTCCTAGGAATAGAAATATGCCCGATCACCAAACGACTCGGCAGCAAGAACACGTACAAAGCTAGGAAGTTCAGGCTCTCCCGCCCAGGAATAGGCGCCAGAGACGAAGCACAGTGGATTGGGGGAATAGAGGCGAAGCCATCCAGCCTCCACCTCGTCGCGTCATGGACGAGGAAGACTCTGGTGAGCCTTGTCGATCCTACAATCTGGATGATGATGATGATAATCTACCCTTCTCCAGGGAGCTTCGCACCTTCCCGATGCCCAACAACTTTGTCCCGCCCAAGATTCCAAAGTATGAAGGAAAGGGCGACCTGGAAAAATACCTCAACAAGTACAAAACTCAAATGAGCCTAAGAGACGCCTCCCCAGCTTTGAAGTGCATAGCTTTCCATCTAACTCTAGGAGGAGATGCTGAAGTATGGTACATCAGGCTAGCCCCTCTCAGCGTAAGGAGCTGGCCAGACATGAAAAAGGCATTCCTGAACCAGTATCTTTCAAGGAAAAAGGGAGAAGCACCAATACAACGCTTGCAAGATATGAGGCAAGCAGCAGGCGAGACCTTAAAGAGCTACCTTGCACGCTTCACTAATGAAATAACTTACTGTGAACAAATCACAGACAAGGAGGCCCTTTCTGCCCTGAAATGAGGCTTAAACATGAACACGTTGTTCTGGAGGGACGTTCGAAGCAAGAACCCTTTGACTTATGATGAATTAGTGGAAATGATGAAAATCGAAATTGTCAACAAAGAGATGATCGACCATAGAAATAGGGCTGCACAGGGACACCCACCGCCTCAAAGGCAAATTGGTAGAGGACCTACAGCCCAGATAGTGAGCTAGCAATGGACTCAGGCCAGGCATGCTGTGGCTCCCATTTCGGGACAAGCATTAGCCACAGCCACATTGAATGCAGTACCAACTTTGGCTTATGAAAAGAGTGGACCCAACGTTGCCAACCCGATGAGAAGCACTGGACGACTTACGACCTCTAGAAATAGAGGACGAGGCGGAACGCCTAGAAGCAGGCCCCAAGAGAGCCTACGACCTTATTGCACTTTTCATCGCTATCATGGCCATGACACCAGCGATTACAGACACAAATCGAACAATAAACTTTCGCAATACAAGGGATAACCGTCATCAGAATAATGTCCCGAGGCGCACATCTTCGAGGAAGAGAGAGACGAGGCAACACTCGCCCCGCAATGACGAGAATGATGATAGGAAAAGGCCACGTGGCGGGCAACGCCCCAGGAGGGACTCGTCCGCCCTGAATGAACGACCTATTTAAGAGATTGACACCATCATTGTGGGACCCCATGTAAGAGGTGAATCAAAAAACTCTCAGAGGAACTATACTATAGAGGCGAAGAGACCACCCATGGCTAACTATATAGTAAGCCAGTCCTCGCAAGGCAGAATCGTAGAGCCTATAACATTCACCCAAGAAGATGCGGCATGTGTGTACTTTCCTCATTGCAACGCCTTAGTAGTCCAAGCCGTAGTAGCCCGCAATGGGCTGAAACGCATGCTGGTGGATAATGCCAGTTCAGTTAACATTATGTTCGGTTAAGCCTTTGATAAAATGGCAGTGGACCATGAACTAACACCAATGACCTCACCCCTTTATGGATTCACCAAGGACAGCATCGTCCCTAGAGGTTAAGATTACTTTGGCTGTTGAAATGGGAACTCCATCCCAAGTAGCACATCATTTCATGGAGTTTTTAGTAGTGCCGATCTACCTATCACGGGGTTCTAGGGAGGCCTGCCCTGAAAGTACTATTAGTAGTCACTTTCTTCCATCACCTATGCATAAAATTCCCCACGGAATGAGGGATTGCGAGCATCCGAGGTGATCAGATGGGGTCCAGGGAATGTTATCTCAACTCTCTAAGGAAGGCAGAACCACGGGTAAACATGGTATTAGACGCTGAAATGTCAGAGGCCTTTGAAGAAGGAACGCATCTGACGTTAGACGTTGTCATGATAGACGCCCGACCTAAAGTATCTCTTGAAGAACTGGATCCCAGGATAATTGAGTCTGAGTCTCAAACTGCTCCAATGGAAGAACTAGAAACCTTTCCTGTAGATCCGCAAGACTTGTCCAAGGTCCTTCAGATCGGCAAGGAGTTAGAGCAGGGGGTTAAGGAAGAATTGAAAGAATTCCTGCGCAAGAATGCGGATGTCTTTGCGTGGCAGCACGAGGACATGATTGGGATAGACCTTAAAATCAGCAGCCACCATCTACAAATTGATCCGAACTACACCCCTCATAGGCAAAAGAGAAGAGCATTGAATGCCGAAAGATATGAGGCCTTGAAAGAGGAGGTAGAGAAACTCGTTAACAATGGCTTCATCCGGGAAGCCCACTATCCGAAGTGGATTTCTAATCCTGTTCTTTTAAAGAGCACAATGGCAAGTGGAGGGTCTGCATCGACTTTTCTAACCTCAACCGGGCCTGCCCAAAGGATAGCTTTCCACTCCCACGCATTGATCAGCTGGTAGATTCAATTGCATGACATGAATTATTAAGCTTTATGGATGCCTACTTAGGTTACAATCAAATCCCAATGTTCCCAGGCGACGAGGAGAATACCTCTTTCATCACTGACATGGGACTTTATTGCTACAAGGTGATGCCCTTCGGCCTAAAAAATGCTGGGGCTACATACCAGAGGCTAGTCAACATAATGTTTGCGGATCAACTCAAAAAATCTATGGAAGTCTATGTAGACGACATGCTAGTGAAAAGTCTCCGAACTGAAGAACACATCAAACACCTAGGTGAAACTTTCCAAACCCTGAGGGGGTACCACATGAGGCTGAACCCTCTCAAGTGTGCATTTGGCATGGCTTCGGCTAAGTTCTTGGGGTACATCATAAATCAAAGAGGAATCGAAACTAACCCTGAGAAGATCAAAGCCCTAATCGAAATGAAGTCACCACAGAAGCCCAAGGAAGTGCAACGGCTCACTGGCAGAATAGCCGCACTCAATCGCTTCATTTCAAGGGCCACTAAAAAAGTGCTTGCCTTTCTTCAAGGCCTTCAAAGGGGGTAGGAAATTTCAGTGGACCCCAGAGTGCGAAAAGGCGTTCCAAGAGTTGAAAAACTTCTTGGGACAAGCGCCTCTCCTCAGCAAACCAAAAGAATGAGAACCCATATTGTTATACTTGGCCGTGGCTGAGAGTTCCATCAGTTCAGTCCTTGTTCGAGAAGAAGAGGCACACCAGTTGCCAATCTATTATGTAAGCAGATCCTTATTACCTGTCGAAGCGCATTATCCAGATATGGAAACATTGGCTTTTGCACTGGTCACCACTTCAAGAAAGGTGAGGCCATACTTCCAGGCACATAGTATTCATGTTTTGACGAATCTCCCACTGAGGCAAGTCCTACAGAAGCCAGACGCTTCAGGAAGGTTACTGAATTGGACCGTGGAGCTCAGTGAGTTTGACATACCATACACTCCCCGGACAACCATCAAGGGTCAAGCCCTGGCTGATTTAATTGCTGAATTTGCAAAGGCTCTAGAAGTTGAGGTGAACATGGAGCCAGCAAAGCCCCCCACCTGGAACCTCTTTGTTGATGGCTCCTCAGGAGAAGCAAGCTCCGGATCAGGTGTTGTGCTAGAAAGCCCGGAGGGGCATAAACTAAATTGCGCAGTCTGGCTCGGGTTCAAAGCCTCCAATAACGTGGCAGAATACGAGACCCTTCTGGCGGGACTCCGATTAACAACAGAGCTGCAAGAGATAAACATATGGTAGCCTACCTAAAGCTAGTGAATGAATTTTTGCCCAACTTCGAAAAATTTGAGTTGATTCAAGTGCCACGCCAGGAGAACTTCCATGAAGATGTTTTATCAAAATTGGCCAGCAGCAAGGATTCTGAACTGCTCAAAATAGTGCCAATTGAGCACCTGGCCGAACCCTCTATCAAGAGAGGTGAAGAACTTATGTGGGTAGAGAGCACACCAGCTTGGATGTTACCTATCCTAAATCATTTGAAGGAAGTGACCGTGCCAGATAATGAGACTGAAGCAAGAAAGCTTAGGAGAAGAGCTGCCCACTTCATCATTTACGATGATATTCTGTATAAACGTGGTTTCTCCTCGTCCCTCCTCAGATGTACAGGAGGAACATAGGCAAATTACATCTTAAGGGAAGTGCACGAAGGCGTCTGTGAAAACCACTCCGACGAACCAGCGCTGGCACACAAGATACTTCGGCAGGGATATTATTGGCCAACCCTGAAAAGGGACGCTATCGAATTTGTGCACAAGTGTGACAAGTGTCAACGCTTCTCCAACGTACAAAAGCAACATTCCCAGGAGCTTACTGTGGTGACCAGCCCCTGGCCATTTGCCAAATGGGGCATAGATTTCATAGGGCCCATGCCCAAGGGAAGAGCAAACGCTCGCTTCGCCATCGTCGTAGTTGATTACTTCACCAAGTGGGTGGAAGCAGAGCCTTTATCTAAAATCACGGAAGCAAACATATCTAAGTTCCTCTGGAAGAACATCATATGCCGGTTCGTCATACCCCATTCCTTGGTCTCAGACAATGGCAAACAGTTCGACAATAGGAAGATCCGAGACTTATGTGAGGAGCTCAGAATCATGAAGCATTTCTCTTCGCCTCATCACCTCCAGGCAAATGGCCAAGTCGAGCAGTCAACAAGACCATAAATCTAACCCTGAAGAGGAAACTGGACGCCTCCAAAGGAGCCTGGGTGGACGAACTCCCCCAAGTCCTCTGGGCTATCAGAACCACTTGCAAAATGGCCACTGGAGAAACTCCTTTCTCCATGACTCATGGAGCCGAGGCCATGAGCCCTGTAGAAGTCGGCATTCCTTCCCTTCGCCGCATTCACTTCAACGAAGTGACGAACGACGAACTAATGCTATTGGAATTGGATTTTCTGGAAGAGAAAAGAGACGACCCACAAATCAAATTAGCCTCCTACCAGCGTAAGATGATGCGTTTCTACAACGCCAAGGTAAAGAAGAGGATGTTTCGCATCGGTGATTTAGTACTTCGTAAAGTTTTCCCCTTTACCAAGGATCTCGGCATAGGGACTTTGGGGCCAAATTGGGAAGGCCCATACAAGATAACTTATGAAGTGAGACCTGGCACTTACGCCGTGGAAAACCAGAAGGGAAGGCTATGCCTCACCCATGGAACATCGAACACCTAAGAATATACTACCAGTAAGAAACATGTAACCTTGTGAATATTTCAATGGAATGAAGGAACTATTTTTTGCATGCGTTCTTGCCCCGATAACTTCTAACGAATCCTTGTCGATGTGCAAGCTTCCCCCAAGGAGCCACATCCCAAGGAGAATCTGTGTAATCAGAGGCGGTGAGGGCGCCACTTTTGACAAAACAGAAGCTAACTTCAAACAATCCTTGTCGAGGTGCGAGCTCCCCCAAAGGAGCCACACCCAAGGAGAATTTGCGTAATCAGAGGAGGTGCATGCGCCACCTTTGACGAAACAGAAGCACATAACTTCAATCAATCCATGTTGAGGTGCAAGCCCCCCCACCCTAAAGGGGCCACACCCCAAGGAGAATCTGTTTAATCAGAGGTGGTGCAGGTGCCACCTCTGACGAAACAAAAGCGAAATACATGTGGTTGCACACACAATGGCGAGGTGAATTACTTGTCCCATTTTATTGAATGGTTGAACAACGGCGATGTGAATTACTTGTCCCATTTTATTGAATGGTTGAACAACGGCGAGATGAATTGCTTGTCCCATTTTATTGAATGTTTGAACAACGAAGTAATATTAGAAAAAGTGATTACATGCGCAACAAAAATAACGAAAACTGAAGCGACAACAAGGATGATCTGCATTAAATCGTAGGAATAGGCCGAGGCTATTACAAAAGGAAGAAGCGAAAATTACAAAATAGCTGATCTACATGAACTACGGTTTCTGCTTCTTCCTGAGGGGCCTCCTCCTCTCCATCGTCCCCCACTTCGGCTATTGGGCGACCCCCGGTAGGACCACCAAACTCTTCTTCCAGGAAGTTGATGTTCGGATCAGGATACCTCTCGCCCAGATGTGACATCATCTCTTTGGCTGCCCAGGACGCCTAGTAGCTGGCCAAGTCATCATACTCCGGCGTGGTGTGGAAGTTATCTTTGTAGTCCTGCACTGCCGCTTCGCCAACCGCTTTCACCTCAGCCTTGAGGGAGCTAATCTCTCCAGCTTGGGCCTCGGTGAGTTTCTTCAACTCGCCCCTCTCCCTGTTCGCCTCTACCAAGGCCTTAGAGGCTATGTTTTGATGCACGTTGGCATCATCAACCTTCTTTGTCAGAGCCGCCACTTGGGAGACGGACTCATGAAGCTCGTTCTTCAGCTGGTTGACTTGGACTTCGGCACTGTCCAATTTCAAAGAGGTCGTCACCCACCTCTCCTTAGCCTCTTCGGTCTCTCTCTTGGCCCTAGCCACCTCGGCTTCCCAAGGCCTCGAAGCCCTCAACTTCTCCTCCAATTCGTCATTTTTCTTGCGGAGGCCACGAACTAAATCTTCTACCGAGGCGCCCATACTTAGTGACCTTGCAACATACGCATTATTGGCGGCCAGCAAATCCTCAATTTCGCACGAGGTAGCATGGTTGGCCCAGTCCTCAGTCCAGTATTTGCTATGGATTCGGGCGGCAGAAACAGTTTCGGGAGGCAGCATCTCCAAAACTGCCTCAGGGAGATCCTCTTCTTTGCTTCCCCAAAAATTGGTAACTTTGTCCCTGGCCGAGGCATTCGTAGGCCTCTTCTGCCTTTTCCTTGGTTGATTACCAGTAAAATATGTGGTTATGGGCACAATAGCCTGAGATATCGGCTAAGCCACCACAGTGACTTCGGCATTAGCAGGGAGAGACGAGGCCTTAACAGCCTGGTTAGAAGTGGAGGTCCCAGATGGACCAGCCCTTCGTTTTCTCCTCGATACGAGGGAGGCTCTTTCCTCTACCTTATTCCCTTCGGTAGGCTGCTGACCAGCCTTAGTCGAGGAAAACAAATGTTTCGACTACTTCTTGTAGGCAGCCGAGCTGGTTTTTAGTGTTTTGGTATCCGCCACACTTCGGCGAATGGAAGCAAGGCCTAGCTTCGTTGCCCTCTTGTTCAAAAAATCCTCTACAAAAAAAAGAGTTATCAAGTGTTTTCAGAAAGGAGAAATATTCTCGACTGAAGCGATATGCTTACCTTGATTAGTCATCAGGCCGTGCAATACGAGGTGATGGTTCTTGTCAATGAGTTCTTTGTAGCTCCTCTCCGGCAGAGGCGTCCGGTATATCTAGTCGATAATCTCCCAATCCTCTTCGGATATTTCGTACTTTGGAAGAGAGTCTGCAACACACAAAAATATTAAAACATAAGCAAGGAAGGTTAAATGAAATCAGCTCGGCATAACTACTTACTATAAGTGGAATAAGTGGTGGGGATGGTCAGAGGCACCATGGGATCATTCTCCACTGTATCCCATCGGCCCGAATCCCAGAACCATGAGCTTTTCCAACCTTTGACTAAGGAAAGTGCCCCGTGTAGAAGCGGAAAATGCGACCCCCATGGAGCCAGGTACTACCAGCCTCGGCTCTCCTCCCCTCCCGGCTATGGCCTTTGGAAAGAAAATGGAGTGGAACACGCTGAAAAGCATGTCCATTCTAAGGCTGGCCCGACGCCACAACATCCAAGTCCCCACCATTTGGGACCATGAGTTCGGGTTGAATTGGGTCGGGGCCAACCCACCCATAGGATCTAAGCACTAGCCTAAAGAAGGGGTGGAAGGGTAATCTCAACTCGGCTCGAAGCAGGTTATTGCTTACCGCCACACACCCCGGCCTGGGATAACAGGCCCTCTCATGCGATTCGGGAATGATGAGTTTAATGTTGTGGGGGACCTCAAATACTGTCCTACACCTCTCTAGCTGTTCCGAAGTGACTATAGAAGGTAGTCTGACGCCCCCCAATGAACGAATGTATCTACGGGAGAAGCATGCCGTCTCCAAATATTCTCTCCAGCCATAATGGCTCTACTCAGCTCATCCGATGATACCACTACGGGCTCTCTCAGTGTCGAACTCTCAACACCTCGTCTCTCCTCACTCTCCTTCACAACAGATTGTTCACTCGCCATCTCAAGAGAAGTTTGAAAAGAGAAAAAAGATGAAGAAGCTAAAGAATGGTTATTACCTAGTTAAACGCAAGAGACCTTCACTTGCCGACAATTGGGTAAGACGACCGTCAAAACTTTGAATGCGCACCGGAGAAGAAAGTGCAGAGGGATTCCACCGCCGGAATTCTGAGTCTTTGTCGGAGAAGAAAACACAGAAGGATTGCAAGTGTGTTCTAAAGTGTTTTGTCTAGCAAACGTAAAAGCTTCAAAATGAAAGAAATGAGCCCTTTATAGACGTCCCAGGGCTCACCTCAGCCGTCGGATCAACCCTAATCAGATCTGGACCATCCGGCCTAAGGCCTTCATATCATTATTGAATTCGAAGGTCACCAAGATGAACGATCCTGATGAGGCGGTGAGATTTATGTACAGCTTAGACGTGTCACTCCGAGATATGGGGAGTCGTCGCCATCATTACCATTTATGGCAAAAGAGGCGTGTCTTGGAAACAACCGGCGCCCCCTCTGCGTGTATTCGAAAAGCGCGAAGCTTTCAAATCATTGGCACGAGACCCAAGACTGCCTCTTCGGGAGCCATCTGTCCACTTCACAGCTTCGCGTTGTTACAGCTCTTCAGGAGAGTTACCGACCCACATCACTTCGGCCAGAGCAGAATGAAGAGTTGCTACAGCTTCCCTAAGAGTTGCCAACTCTTATCGCCTCGATCGTAACAGCTTTACATTACAAACAGCTCTCCACGAGAGTTGCCAATGTGCCAACTCTTATCGCTTCGACCGTAACAGCTTCGCGTTACAACAACTCTCCACGAGAGTTGCCGACCCACATTACTTCGGCCAGAGCAGAATGAAGAGTTGCTACAGTCCCCCCAAGAGTTGCCGACTCCTATTGCTTCGATTGCGACAACTTCACGTTGCAACAGCTCTCTACGAGAGTTGCCAACCCATTTCAATCCGGTCAGGACCAATGAGAACCCCACGCTCTTTCCCATGCATCCCGGCCACAACCTTGAAAGTCCTTGTACTATATAAATATCTATACATGGACTTGCTGGACTATTGTTACGGGTCTGACCAACCCAACGCCTCGAACGCCACGAGTCGGCATAGTGGCCCATGCTAGGCCATATGATAACCAAGGCGATTGTGCATAGGCCGATATGTTCACGCTAGGGTTGAGGAACCGAACTCCTTCGCTACGCGCTGCGGATGCAAAGCCCGGCACTTCGCTCTTCCCTGCCTCGCTCCACCACGCCCCAACGAAGATCTCTTGTACAGAGATCTTTCCAGTCTAATATCTGATTGATGGGACGTGTGGCAGGACCCAAACGGTCAATTCAGTCAGAAGCATTCAATGCCCGCCACCCGACGGAAAGCCAGGGTGCCGCCGACGATGGGACGGGCCTTAATGATCTGATTACACGTGCCTCCCCATCCAACGGCCCT
>CAIGRH010162482.1:0-11555 GCA_903798295.1 Fraxinus nigra | reverse complement strand
AATATTAGACCGATCTCTCTAATCTTTCGGATAACATATTTTGAGTTTCAAACTTTCCAAAGTAAAGTTTTGAATTTTCAATCTATTTAGATATGTGAATTCAGATTCCTACATTTCGAAAATTGTCAATAAGAATATTAAGTTATTTGATGGTTTTGTCTCAAACTTCTAGTCATGTAAAATTATACTTCTAGTCATGTAAAATTATAAACAGATTTAAATAAGTCGAAGAATTAAAACTTGACCTTTGATGATTGAGAGCCCAAAACCACAATAATTAAAGGGTACTTACAAAAATACCCTTAAAATTAGGGATGTTTTGAAAAATCGTATGAAATATTTTTAGGAAGTAAAAAATACTGTGTCAAATGAAAAAGTGATATTGTCAGTGTTTTTTTTTTGGAAAAAATGACAAACTAAAAAAAGGTGACAAAACCAAAAAAAAGTGACACTCTCAAAAATAGACGAAAATTTTTAAAAAGTGACAAACACTCAAAAGTGACGAAATTCAAAAAAGAAAATGACAAAAATAGCCTTAGTTAACACGCAAACATTTTTACATTTTAATCCCTAAAATGTAGCTACCATTATCATTCAACAAGATATCATTATCAATATGTTGCGTAATGGCCTCTTTCACTAGAAACCAGACATATCGTTAATGAAAGTCCAACAACTATAATCACTTGCAACATCAAGTTCAAATAATAACAGGTAAAGGGGCAAAACCAAATCCAGTTGTTGGAGCTTCAATTGATGCAATTTGATGATTACCCATGCCCTTTCCAATGTCAATTAAGTTTTGGTTGATCGAATTGAAGAAAAACTTGAGACAACCAACATTCCCCACAAATTTTACATACAAATGTGTCTCATTGATAATAGTACAATTATTTATATTTCTATCACCATAGATCCAAATAAACAACAGCAACTGAAGATAAAAATGCTCGGAATTCATTCGAGAAAATGAATTTCGAAAAATTTGACCACTCTACACATTTTCTGGTGTCCTCTAAATAGTAAATACTCAAGGGATCAAGAACCCAAAAAGAGGTTCATCCATTTCTGCCTTCAGAAAAATTTCCCTACTGCGAAGAAAAATCCCAATTTCTAGTGCTCAAAGAACTAAATTAAATTTGCCCTTTTCAAAGACCTGATTATTCTGCAATAATATGGCCATATTAAGATAACTGTAAAGAAAATAGGAATGAGCTGCCCTCAAAATGTGCTCCGACCACATGAAGTATTACTCTCTCTCAGTAAATTGCTCCATTCTAATGGAGAATTTGACTTTGTAGCAATTTTTTTGGCGTAAATTCAAGAGATATTGGAATTCTCAAGTAGGAATTCGAGAAGACAATTATCTATTCAAAATTTTACTGCGTGAGTTGTCCTAGAGCTTCATTTTCTAACTGCAAATGACATTAAATTGTGATTTTTCCGAACAGGTAGAATGGAGTGGTGGCTCTGAAACCATGGAAGAAATTCTCAACATGATACAACATAGAGAAGAAGCAGTAGCCAGAAGGGAGCGAGTCATGGCATATGCCTTTTCTCATCAGGCTCGTTATCTTAATTCATTACAAATATCAATTGGACTTCCATTAAATCACACTTTCAATTGACAATGACTCAGCAAGTTATTGTGCTTTTGCAGTGGGGGGTGAATTCGAGCCAGTATCTTGGTCAAGCTTATTATGACCTTAGCAAAGACAACTGTGGATGGAGCTGGAAGGAGCGATGGATAGTTGTTCGTCCATGGTTATAGAAAGCTGCTAAATCAGCCAAAACTGAAGTGGTCGTCAGGCTTTTTGACATGATTTCCCATGTGGTGGAGCCTTTTATCGGTGGGTGAATCACTTTCTTCTTCGCTTGGGCGAAGCTTCTTCTTTGTGTAGGTGGAAGGACTTCTTTGCATAGTGGGTGATTAAGGTTTCTCTCTGCAAAAATGACGGAATTGTTGTCTCTGTACTTAGTTGGAAGATTTTAGGTTTTGTTAACGTATTAATTACGGTTACAAGAGGTTTAATTTGTTTTAAGTGTATTAATCTAATTCCTTTCATTTTAAGAGTAATTGACCTAATTTCCCCATAATTAAAAGATTTGAAAGTCCAATCTTAATTTTTATTTTTTAATATTTTGTGTTTACAAATTTTATAAAAAAATAGGAGAATGTTTAGCCAAGTAAATTTTGATTTTTAACAAGCTTGATAAGTTATTTCTTTTCAAATTACAAATAAAAAGGTTATTTATTTGAAACGGTCAATCTATTAATCTATAGCTTTCCACGTAGAAAGAAAACGAGGATGAGCACAAAGCAAATAATGAATTGATTTTTTACGGAGGCTGATTCGAAGCTCTTCCACCCATAGGCTGTCATGAGGAAAGAAGAAAGGAGATTACAAAATAATTTTAAGATAGGAATTGAGATCACAAATAAGAAAAACTACTTTCTTGGATCTATTCTTCCATTATAAAAGAATAGCTTACTTATTCTAACTTTTACTAACTGAAAAGTAATTCAAAATTTACTTATTTATTTATAAGTTAAGTTTATAAGCTTAGCCAAACATGAATATAATTATAAAATCAACTTTCACACCTTTCAAGTTGTCCTGCAACTCATTTTCAACCTAATAAATTTAATAAATGTTTTCAACTCAGAAAAGGCATAGGGTTAAGGGTTAAAAGGTCGAACAGAGTTGAGTCGAGGTTGGGACGATTATAATAAATAAATACACCACAAAATTATGAGAAAAATAAGTTAATTTTTAAGATTAATTAATACAAGTAGATAAAATACTTTTAAACTTAGCTATATTTAATTTTCATTATATCATCTTTTAATCTTAACAAAAATGAGATGATAAATAAAATTAAACTTTCAACATATAATTTATATAGCATTTTAGTCTCTGTTTAGATTTCATTTTTTTTAATTAAAAACTTAAAAATTATTTTTCAAGAAAGAAATTATTTCTTTTGGGCTACAAATTTTCTTCATTTTTTCAAATAAAAACAGCTATTAAAGTATCTCCATAAGTTATTAAAAGGCTTGAAGGGGTTCCATTTGTAATGTTAAATAATTCCACATCAAAACCAGGAAGGAAAAAGTTGAAAGAAGGAAGCTATAAAATGGCCAAATGGTAAGAAAACAGTAAATTCTGGGCCTTCAACTTTTTTAACATTGGGCCTAAGGAGTTTTATTTTTTTAATTAAAAAATTATCCCGTCAAATTTTAAATGGTTTTGAGTCATAGCCGAACTAGTTTACTAGCCAGTTCACGAGTTTTTCGGTTGGACCGTTTGGTCCGATTTTGAGAACTATGAGCTACACTTTTCTTGCGGAAATTCTAGAAATAGTCTAGATGATTCACCCTTGTTTATGGCAGATGATCGAGTTTAAGTAGCGTCCAAAAATTAAGTATTGTATGTACAAGATATTATCAAATTAAGTGAGTGTTTAGTGAAGATTAAAATTAGATTTTTAGTAAATTGTGTAGTTGAAAAACTGTGGGATCTATGAAAGATGTTAATATTGATTGTTTGATTTTGACTTAGATTAAAATTAATTTTAATCCGAAACAAACAGAGCCTAAGTTTTAAGTGGTTTGATTCGTGTACACGATTCTTTCACTTTTGAGTGGAGATAATTTAACATCAACCACCAAGTATCAAATAGAGCGGGTAGGTGCCCCCAATCAACCACAATGAGCCCCCCCGCCCAAAAAAAAAAAAAAGATGACATTTTGTGCAATTTCATACAAACAAAAGGGAGAAGATGAAAAGGGGAGAGAACGGAAAAATGAAAGAAAATAGGCGAATTCTTATATTTCATTCGCACTAAGATAATTGCCATTATTTGGCTCCATTAAAATCAAATTTGGGAAACAAATGTATTTTGAATTAATGATTTTTTGAAGAATGTGTGGTAAAAAAAAAAAATATGGATTTTATGTGTAATATTATTTTATTAAAGAATGTGTAAATGAGAGGGAGATGCATTTTTTTTTTTAATGGAGCCCAAACATGACAATTTTGGAGACTACAAACAAGGGAGAGAAATTGAGAATATAATGAAAACTATTTTTTTCAAAATTCATTTTTTTAAGACTCATCTACAATCACACATTCGCTCATAAAATAATATTACACGTAAATTCAAATTTCTTTTCTATTTTTAACCATATATTCTCCAAAAAAATGTGTAGCATGCATCGTTTATTGGATGCCACAGACACCTTATCTATGGATGTCAGTCATTTTGCAAGAGGATTCTTTTACGACATATCATAAATCCATTTTCTCTTTAGTTTCCATCACTCATTTTCCTTCTAACTTTTCCTCTTCAACGTCATAATTTTGATAATGAAGATTCATTTTCACGTGGAAAATTCTAAATATAGTCTAGATGCTTAACCCTTGCTTTACGGCAAAGTAGTTTTATTCTTGCACTAATTCGTCACTTCTGAGTACGGAGAACTTATCTTAAATTGTACATACAAAATTTAAACTATAGATTTTGATTGGAAGTTACACCCACACAACCAATTACAGAATCGCATCACAATTTTCGTACAAAATTGCCAAAAAATATTATGTTTGTGATCGGAACAATTATTTACAAATGATGCGAAAACGATTCAGAAACTGTGGCCAAATATATTGGAGAAACTGTGGACAAGAAGAAATTAATTATTCTGGAGAAATTTCTTTGTGAATTTTTGGCTAATTTCTTATATATTCATGGAGGTTCTATTTTCTGCTTTCAGATTTGTGAGAATGTTAGGGGAGGAAGATAACTAACTGGTAAGTGATAAGATGGTAGAAAATATTGACAATTATCCTTTATTAATTCTCCAATTAAGTCACGATATTCTCTTATTTAAATTAACATATTTATAATTTCTTGAAAAATAATATTGACTAATGACTAATTTTTAAAAGAATTATACAAGTTTGATATTTTTGAAAATGTATTCTTAAAATATGGTAGTTATGATTTTTTTCCAATTTTCATACGAACGAAGCAGAGAGGATAAAACATGGAGATAGACGAGAATATATTTTATTTTCTCATTTTTAATAAAAAGAAAAATGAAAGGAAATATTGTGATCAATAATGAATTTTTCCATTATATAGATTTTATTCACTGATTAACTTGCAAGTCATGGTCAACTTCTTAAAATTTGTAAATTGGTGATGTCGGGAAGAGAGAGAAGGAAAATGGTATGCGTCTCAACAAATAATTATCGTTGTGTAAAGTTAGTAGGCCAGAAATTTTGTAAAACGAGAATTGAATTGAGCCTACTCACTCTTATGATCCATGTAGCTTTATTTGTTAGTAGATCTCATTTCTAGGCCCATACACTTTATCGATTGAATCAAGCAAAACCCCACTCCAAACAATTTTTGCTTGACGATTTTTTTAGTGAAAATTACATAAAATCAGAATTTTTAAGTTAACATTTCAAAAGTCAGATTTAAAATTTATTTTTATAGAAATCAGAACATAATTAAACATTTAAATATTAATAATAATATTTTAAAACTAAATTAATTTATATACCCACCCATATCCACCCAAGCCATAATTTTATCCTCTCTCGACGTCTCTATCCCCTCTCTCCCTCTCTCTCTACGGCGTCGGCGTGACTACCACATACACCACAGCGACACGAGCGGCAGTGGTGTAATCCCGTGTAAGGAGATCTGAGAGCGGCGAGTGGTTTTCAATAGTGGTGATGATGAATACGCTTAGGGTGTGGTGGTTGTGTTGATGCTATTGGTGGTGATAGTGTTGGTTTGGGGTGGTTTCGGTGTTTATGCAGGTAGAGGTATGATGATGATGTTAGAGGCAGAGTTCGGGCCATTGCATGCGGTATCCATCTCATTCTCTCTTTTCTTTCTCTACTTTTTACCCGACACTTTCAGGCGCTGCTGCGAACTCACGGCGAAACCTGTTTGCTGGAAGTCGCGACAACGTCGTGGTTGGGTTGTGGTGCTCGTGGTGGTGGTGTTTGGGTGGCTGTGGTCTGCCCGCCATGGTCAGGATCTGCAGCTCCACGATTTGATGTGGTTTTTTGGTGTGTTTTCTATTGGTGGTGGATAGGGGCTGTGGTGGTGGTGTTTGGGGGTGGCAGTCACTTTGTTGTATTCAACAGTGGCGGAGGTTCCGATCGATATGGTCGATCGTCATGACCGTTGCAAAAATTAGGTTTTCCGTTTCTCTTTCTTTTTTCGATTTTGTGGTGCCGGATGGATGATGATTTGTAGTGTATATTGCAAGTGCAAATGGTGGTGGTGTGTTTGGGGATTTTGTTGGTGGCAGTGGGTGGAGCGGTGTACGGTGGTGGATCTGTGCGGTGTCTGGTGGTATGCGATGGTGGTGGTGGTGGCTACGATATTCGAGACGATGATTTTGTTGCTGGGAGGTGGTATTGGTGGTTCTAGTGACGGTAGTTTAGACTGTTGCAATGGTGTAGTGACCAGGTGGTCACAAATGATATAGTTGATTGTGACCAATAAATTGGTTGGTGTGTGACCAATAAACATTATGTAACCAATGAAACAAATAAATTGTGACCAAACATATCGTGTGATCTAAAAATTTATTAATTTGTAACCAATAATTTGATAAATTGTGACCTAAATATAATTTTTGATCAATTAATTTGATATTTTGTGACCATAAAATAAGTTGCATCGATGAATAAATTGTGACATATAAATTTTTGATTTGTGATCGATGAACAAATTGTGACCTATAAAATTTTTGAATTGTGATCGTAAAATAATTTGTGACCAATAAATTGTGACCTATAAAATTTTGGAATTTCGACCATAAAATAATTTATGACATATAAAAATTGTGATTTGTGACCAATTATATGAAATTTGTGACCAAATTATATGAAATTGTGACATTAATATATTTAATTAATAAAATATATGTTTACTTAATTTATTTATAAGTAAAATTACAAAAATATCCGAAATTTGAAATTTTAAACATAATCTTTTAAATTTGAAATTGATAAAACTAAACATTTTAGTTATGAAATCTTCCCATTTTTGTTTATAATCCATTTTAAAAGATTATTTCCATATCTTTTAAGTTGTCAATTGAGAAGAGTTATTTTCTCTTTAGTTTCCATCAGGAGCGGATCTAGCCCCTGGCCAGCCCCCGCGGCCGTCCGGGCTGGATTCGTCGGGAACCATTTTTTTGTTGACAATAGATAATTTTTTTAGATTATATACTTGTTAATTCATTTTATTTACAAACATTTCTTGTAATTCAACTTGTTAGAACTTGCATATTTATGTTAGAGGTTAAGGTTTCGAATCCCTTCTCAATCAATTTATTGTAAAATTTTTTAGTTGGACAATTTTTACAAAAATTAATGCAAACGAGAGGAAATTTGAACATGTGTTCTCTTGTATTGTCTGCCAAAGTCCCAACGAATTCTAGAGTGAAGCAATCCTTGTTTCTTTTCATTTAATCAATAAAATTCCATTATCTCACACTTCCGATTTGTTATCCTGAAATATTGTATGAGCATTCTCCTGATTAATCTTTTTTGAAAGATTTTGGTTGTACTTGTTTTGTGCTTTGTCTTAAAATAGAGCACAACAAGTTGACTTTACGCTTTGCCATTTGTGCATTTTTAGGTTATGGCGAGGGACAAAAAGGTTATCGTTGTTTAGATACTGTTAGTAAAAAATTGTGTATCTTTCATCATTTTGTGTTCTTTGAGCATATTTAATTTTTTATATTCACAATATTTCTCATAACATGACCAAGTCTGAACTCATTTCCATTAATTCGTTTTCTGATGGTACATATTGTCCACCCTTCCATACCCCATGCATTATAGATACTCCATGCACTACAGATACAAATGCACTGGATCAGGATGTCTTTGATGTTCCCTCTTTGTCTGTGGCCTCCAAAGCACCTTATGTTATAGTTATTAAACTCGACCCCCCGAACATCGATCTAATTGAGGTATTGGGTCATCAGGTTATTGGTTGGATCGGTGAACTGATGACATTTAAAAATTATTTAAAAGTTTTTAGAGTATATTTTTTTTTTTGCTTGATACAAAATTAAAGCTTTCGAGTTATTCTTCACTAATATTTTTATACCTTTAAATTAATGACTTTTGAACTTATTTATTATCGACAATGGTTACATTTTGATTGTATAATTTTGTTTGTTATATTAAAAAAATTATATTTTCCTTCTTTGTGATGTATAAATCATTTATTAGTTATAGACCAAAAAATTATCTACTCAATTTATCTTAGTTAAAATTAAAATTTGCAAATAAAATAAGTATATAAAACAATTATTAGATATTACAAAATGAATGAAATCGTTGGACTAATTTTTTAAAAATATTTGTTGAAGATAACAAATTATTCGTTGGTTACACATAGTTTATTACACAAAAAGACAACAAAGCCTTTCTTGCTCTAGTTGTGAGGTCATGTTCTAGTGAGTTAGAAGTCAAGTGTTCAAATCTTCGGTTTATAAAATTTCAATAGAGAAGTTTTCAAATTTGGTTAAAAAATCAATTTGGTCGCCTGGCCCGACCAATTTATATAAAAAACCACTAGTTGACCTGGTCAAATCCGATTTTTGATCGGCCCACTTGCATTTATATAATATGATCTGGAATGATCCGGTCAAGGGTTCAAGTCACTGGTAAATCAGGCCGATTGGTTGGGCTGAGCTTAATAAAACTGCCTTTTGTCATTATAGATCCTCCTCATTTTTCTCTTCGATATCCTCAACGTTCTCGAAGTCTACTAAGTTATCGAATTTTAGTAGATCCTTGTACTTGTTTTTTAACTTCTATTCACAAACTATTTGAGTCGTCTTTCTATAAATAAGCTATTCTTGTTCCTATTTGACAGTAGGCTATGGACGAGGAACTCTATGCACTACATAAGATCGATACTTGGGATTTAGTTCTGTTACCACTTGGTAAATGTATTCTTGGTTCTCATTGGATCTATAAGATCAAGCTAAATCTAATGATTCAGTTGAGCGATATAAAGTCAGATTAGTTGTTAAGGGATTCAATCAAGAGTATGGTATGGAATATAAGGAGACATTTGTTCCTGTCAAAGATGACTGCCGTTCGTCCACTTATCACTGTTGCCGTCGATCGAGTATCTTTTAGATGGATGTTAAAAATGCCTTCTTGAATGAAAATCTTCAAGAGGATGTTTATATGGTACCCTATCCTATTGTTTCTCATAATCGTGGAGAAATTTGCAAGCTTAAGAAGGCACTTTATGGTCTCAAACAGAGGCACCTTGTGCTTGGTGTAAGAAATTTTCTAGTGTTATTATCTCTATTGGTTTTCATCTAGTCATAATGATTCTATTCTATTTGTTCGGTGCACATTAGTAGGTCACATTATCCTTTCTTTATATGTTGATGACATGATAATACTAGTGATGTTATTGATAGGAGTGTTGTTCTGAAGTCAAAATTAGCTCATCAATTTGAAGTAAAGGACTTGGGCCCTCTACGTTACTTATTGGGTATAAAAGTTGCTTATTCTCTAAAGGGTTATCTTCTATCTCAATTTAATATACAACGGATGTCATTGAGCGGGCTCGTCTTATTAATACTTAGTCTATTGATACTCCTCTTCAGACCAATGTTTAATATTCACCCTCTACTAGTATATCTTTGACATATCATACTTTATATCGTACTATTATTGGTTGTTTGGTATATGTCACTATTACTCGTCCATATATTGCTTATGTTGTTCATATAGTTAGCAAGTTTGTCAAATTTCCTAATACAGTTCATTGGGTTGCTTTTATTTATATTTTGAGCTATCTTGGCCTCACTTGCTTTCAAAGTTTTTTTATTTCCATCATCCTAATTTTTAGAGCTACGTGTGTACTCTGATGTTGATTGAGCTAGCGATCCAATTGGTCATAAATCCATCACTCGTTTCTTGTATTTTTAGGTGATTTTCTTATGTCTTGGAAGAGCTTAGAAGCAAACTGTCGTTTCTTCATCTTTTACTAATGCTGAGTATCTTGTTATCGATTACTACGAAAATTGTTTGGTGTTGGTGGTTACTTACAGATATGGGTGCTATTCTTTCAATTCCATCTCCTATATATAGTGATAATAAGAGTGCTATACATATATCTTACAACTCCGTGTTTTATGAGCGAACGACGTACATTGAGATGAATTGTCATCTTATTCCTCACTACCTTTAGCATGGTACTTTTACAATACCTTTTGTTCCTTCTTCGATTCAACTAGCTAATTTTTTCACGAGATCACACCCTATTCAGCATTTTCATTTTTTGATTAACAAAATCTCGCTGCTTCTAACTATAGCATCGTGAATATGAAAGGGGATGTTAGCATAATTTGTTAGTTTATGTTATTTGTATTTATATTATTACTTATTGTTAAATGGTAGAATTGTAGTTTTATTTGTTTGATTATGGTAGTTAAGTCATTTTGCTATTAGACTATTTAAGCTCTTATAATCTCTATTTTGTACAACTTTTGCTCATTTGGTGATTGGAACCCTCACCTTGTTTTTACGTTCTTCTTCTTCCATATTGCTTGCAATCACAAAATCCACATGCCCAAATCAAACACAATGAATATTCCAAAAAGTAAATGATATTTTGTGCAATTTTTATACAAAGGTGAGAGGATAAAAAGGAGAGAAAAGGGAGAACGTAAGGAAGATATTTTATTTACTCATTTTTAGGGGGGTTTCCTCAACTGATACCTTATGGATTTTAAAAGATTATAAATTTAATGAATTTCATGGATTTGAATAGATTTCTACAAAATTCATAAGAATCTTATTAAAATGGTAACATTTCAAAAGAGTTTGTTATATGTATTTTTAAATTGAAACCCATCCAAAATTTTTAAAATTTATCTATTAATAAAATTCTTATAAACCCATGAGTTATTGAGGATGCTTAGATTTTAAAAGATTTCATTAAAAATCATTAAAATCTCAGTGGGAACAAAGAAATCCATTAAAATCTCAATTTGCGACTCCTGAACTTAGAAGGATTTATAAAATCTATCAAAATTTTAGTTGAGGTAGATATTTTATTTGCTCATTTCTATTAAAAATAATGAAGTGAAGGAAAGAGGTCAACTCTTATATTTCATTCGCAATTAGTGCAATGCCTTTTAAGTGACGAAGGTTATTGGAAGTGAGGTACTACTTGCTACAAAGCAACCCTAAAGGAAGTGTACATCGCTTCAGAAAAAGTGCTATGAAAGAGGCCAAAGCCCCTACGAACGAGGCGGGGACCTCTTAGCATTAAGAGGCGTATTCAAGTCACACCTTCTGATGAGTTGCATGAAATGTTTAGTAAATGTGAGATAAATATTCACTTTTAGATATTTTTAAACAAGTGCCTCGTTATGCTAAATATTTTAAACAATTGTGCACAAGTAAAAGAAAACAGAAATTGAAAGGGATTGAAAGGGTAAAAGTGGTTGTGTCAAACCAAACGATGAAGATTTGAAA
>CAIGRH010162472.1:0-17173 GCA_903798295.1 Fraxinus nigra | reverse complement strand
TAACTTTGGTTAATGTTGATAGCCCCAATCAATTTGATGAAATTAAGTGAGAAGATTTATGTAAAATTATATAAACGGCATGTTTTTGTGAATATAATATGTACATTATCAGTATAATATCTCCAACATCTTCTACGTACTGGGAGAATGGCAGTTCCATCATGTCGAAGTAAATAGAGAGGATGTAGTCCCTACTCTCTATCACCCCTTATGTAAGTGAACATCACATTCGATGTCTTTTTCTGTTTTTATGTTAAGATCACCCTCCTATCTGATTTAGTTTTTCCTTGCAGATTACAAGAAAGCTACCCTGAGCTCGACTACATAAAGACAAACAGATACCATCAGAGCTCTCCACAAGAAGCAAAGATCCTACAAGTTTGTGATTTTAGGCACAAGCTTGTTTCAGGCAGGATTATTCCAGTCTTTGCCACCGATCTCAGCGTCAACCTGAACTACGACTTCAACCCCAACTTCTTCTCATAAGTATACTCCATGTATTTCATTTTTTACTTTGAACATGGCACTGATGTATATCAATTTCCATTTCAGGCCAAGATCCAGATATGTTAGGATACAAGGCAGCAAAAGCAGTACAACAGCTGCTAAGGGAAAAAAAGAAGGGTATCCCTGCCAAGGTTGTGGATCAACCTGAAAAATCTAAGGTCAAGCCCAGAGCAGCCTCTGAAACAGTATTTTTCTGAGGAGCCACCCAAGCGTTCACTCTATTGGCTCATCCTCCTAAAAGTCTACATCTCCATTACCTTCTCAAGGATCGCCATTAGTACCTATCGTGATCCTATCACTACTGCGGCTAGCTCCTCGATGTCGCAAGACAAGTGCCCAGATCTACAAAGGCCTAATGTTAACAATTTAGTGGGTCACCGACTTGAGATATTTCTCGAATTTTTACGAGCTTCATCCCCCTCAAGGGAGTCTACTGCAACACTTCCTTCCCCTCTGAGGGAGTCGGCTACTCTCCTCACCAAGAGTTGGAATGTGAGGGAGAAGCAGTATCTAGCTGAGATGCATGTTCGTGAGGCTATAATCTCAGCTCAACTACATAGCTACAGATCTATTTTGTATATGATGTCTGTGGTAGATAAAGTATTTTACCTAAGTTCTTATACTTAAACGTTTTCTATATTTTTCAATTTTGTACTTAAATTGCTTTTTATTCTCAAGTGAAGGCCGATCTAGACAAGATGCTTGAGGTAAAAAACCAGGCCATGACCCTATTTGACATAATGAAGGTAGAAAAGGCGAAGTTTGCTGAGAATGAAAGAGATTATGAAGACTGCTTAAACAAAATGGGGATGGAGCTGAACGTCAAGTTGACCTTAGACCTTAAACTTATGGATGACAACAAAACTCTACAGATTTAGGGAGAAAAAACAATTGCCTAAGTTGAAAATGAAAAGAAAGGGCTAATAAAGAAAAAGCTCGAACTGAAGAAGCCATCAAGAGAGCTAAGGAAGCTGCCAAAAAGGTAGAAAAAGCTGAGCTCAAAGCTTCCAAAGTAATTGAAAACTGGTGGGCCTCTTTTGAGTTCGACGCATTGGCTCAAGATGCCTATGTTGTGGCTTTGGGTGAGATAATAAAGCACACCACCAAGGAAAGGCCAGATTTTGACACCTTCCTCCTAGTAGAGGCCTATAAGGAACATCAAAAAGAGCTCGAACAATTGTCGAAGGCAGGAGGAGTTCGGATCTCCCCTGCCAACGAAGATGTTGAAGATGATTTTCTTGCTTCTCAAGACCTTCTAGCCTCTCAGCTCTTTTATGATTATTATTATTAAGGAAAATTGCAGCCACGATACCAAGCATTTCACTTAGTAGCCGACTTTGCCAAAACATTTCATTTGTGCCACCATAGGTACCAAACCTTTAAAAAATTCACAACTTAAGTCTAGATTGACTGTTTCGGTCAATTTGACCCCAAAAAACCTTCAGTTGACCTCAAAAATTAAAATTCTAATAATTTTAACCAAATAAGGCAAGGGTAAAATAGTAACTTTATAATTTTAATATAAAAATAGGCAAAATCAACAAAATAAAACCCATTTCCTCCTTGAATCTTCCCTAATCCCCTCACCCAAAAATCAAATACACTCCCACCTAGTTGCCGACCGATGGCACCGTCGCCTCATCGCCTGTAAGATTTAGGGAATTGATGCTCCTCTAGTGTAGAATTAGAAGCAATCGTTTAGCTCTCGTGGGTGGAAATCACACCGCTGCCAGATTTTGTACACGCTAAAAACCCTTTCTTTTCACGTTTTATGGCTTGTTATCTCTTTCAAAATTTCAAATTATCCGCACTGCCCATAATTGTGATTGACCTCTATTTATTGTTGATAAACAAACCCACATTTTAGTTTTCGACCTCTTGAGCGAGCAAAACATGGATAGTAGGGCTCCTAGTTATCTAGCCCAGGAACAAATCAAGATGAACAATGAGGTTAATGGATTTAGGATCGGATTGAATTCTGATAACTTTTTGGTTATCAAGCTCCCGAGTTTCAATGTTCTAAGTATTATGTCAAGATCATTGTTCTTGGCAATAGTTTTTGTCGCGTTGTTTTCCCTGGGCTGTATAAGAAGGGATTCTCTAAATGGATTTTATGATACTAATGTCGATTTAGATGTAAATTGTTTTAAGATCTAGCCTATTCTTTTCCATGATTTGGTTGACGAAGGCCTTATCAAGAAAGGCAATAGAGGGCTCATTTTAGGTACCTACATTAGTAATATTGAAGATGATTATGGATTTATGAATGGAAATAGTATTGATTTTTTCAAAGTGTTTAACCATTGAAACCAAACAGAGGAGATGGCTTCCATTCCCCTACCTTTCTCTCTCAACCAAACTGTCAGTTGGTGCCAGCGATGAAGTAGTGTTGCCATCGACCGACAACTGGGGTGGGAGTGTATTTGATTTTTGGGTGAGAGGATTAGGGAAGATTGAAGAAGGAGATGGGTTTCATTTTGTTGATTTTACTTATTTTTATATTAAAATTATAAAGTTACCATTTTACCCTTACCTTATTTGGTCAAAATTATTAGAAATTTAATTTTTGAGGTCAACTAACGGTTTTTTTTTGTCAAACTTACGAAAACCGTCAATCTGAACTTAAGCTGTGAATTTTTTAAAGGTTCGATACCTATGGTGTCACAAATGAAAGGATTGGGCAAAGTCTGTTACTAAATAAAAGGTTTGGTATCATGGCTGCAATTTTTCCTTATTATTATGTCATTATTGCTTTTTTGTCGAACCTCAAAACTTCTTTTGGAGCTTTTCTAATAATCTTGTTTCCTCAATGAATGAATGTCAGTTCGTCTTTTTCTTTACGCAAAATGTTATTATTTATGCGATTTTTGTAAGTTCTACAAAAAATGAACCTTGCTGTTTCTATTTGAACTAAGTGTTGCAACGCATGATACCTTAGTTCGACCCGTTAATAAGCAGGGCTTTAGTGATTTCCTCGTTTAGGAAATTTNTTTTTCCTTATTATTATGTCATTATTGCTTTTTTGTCGAACCTCAAAACTTCTTTTGGAGCTTTTCTAATAATCTTGTTTCCTCAATGAATGAATGTCAGTTCGTCTTTTTCTTTACGCAAAATGTTATTATTTATGCGATTTTTGTAAGTTCTACAAAAAATGAACCTTGCTGTTTCTATTTGAACTAAGTGTTGCAACGCATGATACCTTAGTTCGACCCGTTAATAAGCAGGGCTTTAGTGATTTCCTCGTTTAGGAAATTTCTCTAAGTGTTGCAGCACATGTAACCTTAGTTCGACCTACTAATAAGCAGGGCCTTAATGATATCCTCATTTAGAAATCTTCTCTAAGTATTACAGTACATGCAACCTTAGTTCGACCTGATAATAAGCAGGGCTTTAATGATTTCCTCATTTAGGAAATTTCTCTAAATGTTGCAATACGTGCAACCTTAGTTCGGCCTGCTAATAAGCATGGCTTTAATGATTTCTTCATTTAGGTAATTTCTCTAAGAGTTGCAGCACATGCAACCTTAGTTTTGCTTACTAATAAGCAAGACTTTAATGACTTCCTCGTTTAGGTAATTTCCCTAAGTGTTACAGCACATGCAACCTTAGTTCGGCTAGCTAATAAGCAAAGGCTTTAATGATTTTCTCGTTTAGAAAATTTCTCTAAGTGTTGCAGTACATACAATCTTGTTTCGGCCTGCTAATAAGTAGGGTTTTAGCGATTTTCTCATTTAGGAAATTTTTCTAAGTGTTGTAGCACATGTAATCTTAGTTCGGTGAATCAATATTTCTGTATATTTTCCATCTTAACAAAACACACATTTTTATTATGGACGATAGATGCGTAATACGAGATACATTTACTTTCTATTAGTAATATTTGTTAAGATGTTCTACTAACAAAGGATGTAGCAGAGGTCTGCCATCCATATCTTGTAACTTGTAAAACCCTTAAAAAGTACTCTAGTTACCCTATAAAGGTCTTCCCGATTAGGTCCTAGAGATCTAGAGCTGGGTTCTCTTGTAGCTAGAAAAATTTTCTTTAACACTAGGTTACCGACCTCGAACTCCCGTTTCCGTACCTTCTGGTTATAGTATATTACGTTGCGTTGCTTATATACGACATTCTTGATTTCAGCCTTATTTCTTCTCTCTTCTACTAGATCCAGTTCTCCTTGCAACATCTTCTCATTTCCTTCCTCATGATACATCATTGTTCGAATAGAAAGAATCCCTATCTTAAGTGAAATCACAGCTTCCATTCCGAAAGCTAGAGAGAAAGGGATTTTTCCAGTGCTATTCCTAGACGTGGTACAGTAAGACCATAGCACGCCGGGGAATTCCTCAGCGGCTCAGCCCATCCTCCCTTAAGAGCATCAAGTTTAGCCTTCAACGTATGCTTGATGATCTTATTAATTAGTTCGACTTGGCCATTAGCTTGATGGTGGTTTAGCGTGGAGAAGTGCTTTTGTATACCAAGTTCTTCACAAAAATTAGCAAGGCAAATATTGTCAAATTACTTTCCATTGTTAGTTACAATAGAATGTGGTATTCCAAATCTATATACAATGGGCTTCCACATGAAGTCGGTGATCTTTGCCAGGGGTTCAGCCTCCACCCATTTAGTGAAGTAATCAATTGCGACAATTGCATTTGTTCTCCCTGGATAGTTTTGGCATCCTTCCTCATGTGGGCCAAAACTATCCTGGCGCACTATTTTATGAACCAGTGATTGCCCACATGAATGATTTCCATACACTCCTTCGTGTATTTCTTACAAGAATAAAGTGCCTCTTCTTCATTCAAGCATATCATCAAAGGCACGAAATATCCTCATTTGTAAAGAACATTGTCAACCAATGTATACCTTGCTGACCTCATCCGATGTTTTCTCACCTTAACGGGATCTTCTAGACATGACACTATTTTCAGGTAGGAGCTGGTTTTATCCATCCATGTAGACTTGAGATCAATCATTATAGAAACAGTTTCCAACCTTTTAATGGTCGGATAAGAAATCCTTCATACAGGGATGTTGTCAAATTCCTTTCTCCCTTCACTTGTTACCAGTCAAGCTAAGGTGTCTGCATGATCATTTTGAGTTCGGGAAATTCTTTTGACTAACAAAGTTTAGAAATTTTTGAACTCTTGCTTGAAAACCTGGAGATAGATGTTCATTCTTTCTTACTTCGCTTGGTAAGCTTCGTTGATTTCATTGACCACCAATTGTGAATTATTATAGACTATCAAATGAGCAATTCTCATTTCTTTCTCCATTCTCACCCTCGCTATAAGTGCTTTGTATTCAGCTTCATTATTCGAGGCTTTGAAGTCAAGTAATAATGCTTCGCAGAATAACCAGCGATTTGGACTAATCGAGACAACTCCAACCCCGAATCGAGCTTCTGTAAAGGATCCATCAATGAAGAGTTCCCATGGAGTGTTGTGAGAAGGTTCTTCTATTGGATCCGAAGCTAATTCTGCAACAAAATCAGCAAGAGCTTGGCCCTTTATGGAGGCGATGTACTTGTATCTTATATTGAGTTGCCCAAGCTTTACTACCCACTTAACCATCCTGAAGTATCAGGCTTTTGTAAAACTTGTCTTAACACGTAATTAGTTAAGATCTCAATTGGGTATTCCAAAGAGTAGGGCATCAACTTCCTTGCTGCCATAACCACAGCATAAGCCAGTTTCTCTAAGGGAGAATAACGAAACTCGACTTCGTGAAGAACTTTCCTTATATAGTAAACAGGATGTTGTATTCCTTCATCCTCTCTAGCCAAAATAACACTAGTAACATGTTCAGACATTGCAATATATAAAATTAACATTTCTCCTATTTTTTGTTTTGATAACACTGGTGGTTGCACCAGTTGTTGTTTTAATTCATCAAAGGCGAGTTGGCATTCAGGAGTCCATTCAAATTTCTTTCCTCCTCGTAAGACATCGAAGAAAGGTTTGCACTTATTAGTCAACTTTGACATGAAACGACTAAGGACAGCTACTCACCCAATCAAACTTTGAACCTCTTTAGGCTTTGTTGGGGGATGCATTTCAATGATAGCAAGTATCTTTTTCTGATTTGCTTCGATTCCCGAAAATTTACTAGATAACACAGGAATTTTCCTGAGCACACACCAAAAGCACATTTGTGCGGGTTTAGCTTCATCCCGTATTTTCTCACACTACAACAAAAATAGTCATTTACAACACTAAAAAGGTAACATTTGTTGATAAATGTTGCTAACAGGGTTTTTTGGCAACATTTTAGTAAGTGAATGTTACCATTGATTAATATAAATGAGTTTTGGCAACTTTTTTTAAAAAAATGTTGCAATATATCCCTTTTTGCAACGTTTATTGAGTGTTGTGAAATGTTTTATTTTTCACAAAGTTTATCAAACGTTGTAAAAGAAAAGCCTTTTGCAATATTTGTCAAATGTTGCAAAAGTAAACTTTTCGCAACGTTTGACAAACGTTGCAAAATGCTTTTCTTTTGTCTCACTTTTCGCAACGTTTGTCAAACATTGTGAAAAGTCGAACCTTTTGCAACCTTTACTGAATGTTGCAAAAAAAAAATCACTTTTTACAACGTTTGTTAAATGTTGCGAAATTTTTTTTCCAAATAAATGGGCTCAAATTGGAGAAGCCCAAAAACTTGAGCTCAAGTTAGTTATATCACTTATATGATCCCTAACTAATACCATTGCTCTGGTGTGTCAATCTCCGCCATACCCACAAACCTTAACATACGCCAAATTCGATCAGATTCAGAGAGAGAGAGAGAGAGAAATGAGAGTGTTCACGTTCATGTACATGAGTTCGGATGACGAGTGGATGGCTAAGCAGCTGAACGACGAGCTAGAGTCGTCCGCTGGCTCCACGTACGAGCTACAGCACAAGCTAGTCCAAGCCGTCATCTCCGATGATTCCTCCGGTACCGTCAAGTCCTCTTTCTCTCACGTCACCCCCATCCTCCGCCGTTTTCCCGGTTTCTTTGTATATTGAATTTTTTTGGTTTTCCTTTTTTTAATTTTTTTGGAAATATATATATTTCTTATCTTTATTCGTGACTTAATTATTCGATGAGTGTAGATCTAATTAATATGCACAATTCCCTCTATGTTATGTTTGGGTCAAGTGTGGCAAGGTATAAGACTATGTTGCGAAATGAGCAACATTGATGTGTGTACATTTGCCTTTGGAAGTTGTACCTTTATATTGAAGGGATTATAGTTGTTTAGTATTTTTTCTTTTCCGTGTTCAACGTGTGTTTAGTTGTGTCATTATACCTCGGATTCTCGTTATTTCCTAGTATGAAAATCTTGTGTAATAGTCGAATTTTCTAGAATTCTTTTGTTAGGTTCCCCCTAGGGATGTTTGTGTTGCAATATATGATTGAATCTGTAGCAATGACACGCGTGATTATTGGTGGTGCTATTGGTAGTGGTGCATTCATTGGAGGATGTGGAGCTGCAGCTGTTGCTACTTCTGCTGCTGGCTCAGCAGTTGATGCACCTACTACTGAGGAGAATAAGGAAGAAAAAGTAGAAAGTCACGATGGGATTCTCTCTATGATTAGTATATTTGTTATCATTGGTGCCTACTAAATGTTACTACTTAAGCTGGAATTTTGATGACATGAGCTATGGGTTTATAGACATTGCTTGATTTTCTTGGATATTAAATATCTATGGTAAAAGATTGTTTATGCTTAACTGCATTTTCTAGTAGAATTTACCTCTGTATAAATTTGTCTGGCCATGGATATGCATTTTCCTGTTTTCCTTATATAGGCTCTCAACTTTATTTTTCGATTTTGTTTTCGTTTGGGGGGCGGTGAAGAAATATTTCAATCTTTATTACTAGATAGTTAGCAACATGTGCCTTCATGTTCATTATTCAGCTAAGAAACTGCATATTACATACATGGAACTATACAATAGATAGAAATTTTGAGAAGATAGGTATAAGGGGGTTAATGCAAAGGTAACATATCTTATATCGGATATTTTCCTTATAGACTGCTTTTTAGCTGTGCCCTTGATGTATGCTAAGCTCAACTTGTCTATTGCTTAAATATGATATTTCTCTTATAGATTCAATTTTACTCATCGTTAAATCACTAATTTTTATAAATTTTGTTTTAAACTTCTGAATCCAGATCAATACTAGGAATTGTCATCAAAACTTGTGAAGTCCTTTGATGCATTATTGATTATTAGTGTGCTTATCATTTTTAATGCTTGACTTTATAAATAACACAAAATTTGAATTTCGGGCCTCTGCGGTCGAGGATGACGATGATGATGTGGATTTGTTTAGTGAGGAGACTGAGGAAGAGAAGAAAGTTGCTAAAGAACGTGTTGCAGCTGTGAAGGCATCTAGAAAGAAGAAAGAGAGTAGCTTCTGTGTTCCGTTTATGATCGAATTTTTCATTATCATTTTATTTCATTTTGAATCTCCTTTTTATTTAAGTGGTGTTGTATCTTATTCTAATGTTCAAGTGTGTGGATTCAAAAATTTGTAACATAATTATCAATTTTTATGCAACTTCAAAACTTGTTCATAAGGAGTCATTTTCAATTTTCAATTTTGCCAATCAATTTGCGCAAATTGCTGTGTAAAAAATAGAAAAAACCTACTTTCGCAGCGTTTTTTGAATGTTATGAAAGATAGTCTTTCGCAATATTCAGAAAACATTGTTGTAGACCTTTTGCAATGTTATTTGATAATCTTTCGCAATGTTTAAAAACTGTTGCGAAAGGTCTACCACAACGTTTTTAAACGTTGTTGTATCCTGCTACTCTATGCAACTTCGCGATTTGCAACATACGTACAAACGTTGCAAAAGGTCTTTCGCAACGTTTTTTGAACGTTATAAAAGATAGTTTTTGTTGTAATGTCAAGATTTCGAACATTTCAGCAAGATGTTATCGATGGTTCTGGACACCTATACTCTTTACTAACATATAATCAACATATACCTCCATAGTTTTACAAATGTGATTGGCAAACATAGAATTGACTAGACGTTGATAGGTGGCTCTAGCATTTTTAAGACCAAAAAACATTATTTTGTAGTAGTAAAGGCCTTGGTTAGTGATGAAAGTGAAGTGTTCCTAGTCCAGTTCATACATAGGAACTTGATTATACCCTGAGTATGCATCCATGAAACTGAGCAACTCGTGTCCTACTATTGCATCTACCATCTGACCTATCCTTGGTAGTAAAAAGCTGTCCTTAGGACATACTTTATTCAGATTGGTGAAATCTATGTACATTCTCCAATCTCCATTGTTCTTCTTCACAAGAACTGGGTTAGCAACCTATCTTGAATATTTTGCTTCGCGAATAAATCAATTACGAAGCACTTCTACAACTCTTTGTTTAAGGCCTTATATCTTTCTAGATTCAGAGGTTGACGTCATTGTTGTCTAGGCCACACCAATGGGTCGATACCCAACATATGGAAAATGATTCTTAGATCAATTCTTTTCATGTCCGAATGATTCCAAGTGAAAACATCGAGATTCTGTTGAAGGAACTCCATGATTTGACCTCGGATGGGTGGTTGCAGTTCGTGGGTTATTCTGAGTTCTTTTGGAGAACCACCCGATCCGACCTCTATTTTATCCAGCTCTTCCACAGGCTCTCCCCTTTTTACTCTTTCACATGGGTCTAATAAACTGATATCAAATTCAATCAAACATGTATATCCTTCTTTTCTGAGCAAATCTTCATCTGGCACTTCTAAGCAATGTCTCTGTTTTCCTTAACTTTCCCTACACTATGAGGCGCAAAAATTTTGAGAGAGTAGTGGTACATTGATACAATTGCTCGAGATTAAATATCAAAGGTTGCCCCATAATGTCATTATATGTAGAATTGGAATTAAACACTACAAACTCTACATTCAGTTTAGTTCGACGTGGAACTTCACTGACCTCAAAAGAGAGTTTGATCAACCCTTTTACTTTGGTAAAGGCCCCGTTGAGTCCTAAATCACATTCAGATATAGTTGTAGAAAATTCAATGGAATTATCATCCATTCCAGTGTGTTAACATAAAGTGTGTTAAGAGAGCTTCTTGTATCAACTAAAATTTTAGGAATGATAACTCATTTTATCGGTATTGAGATTACCATGTTTATTATCCCTAGGGATACAGATCCGCTTTCTTTTCTTGAAACGAAAGTTGATCATCCATCACGTTTCTGCTATGCTCCTCAGTATTGTCGATCTCAGAGAGGTCGACAACAATAACCTTTTTAAACCTTGCCTTCCCTGCTCGTTCATTTTGTTGACTTCTCAACATTTGGATCTGAGGACTAGGTAAATCAGTGTTCCAAGTCATGGCCTCGACCTGATTCCCGTGTACTATACCAATTCTGTTTGGAGTAATAAACTTTATGTAATAATGATATATCGAGGTAGCGGCCTATAATTCGTGTAGTATGGGTCTTCCTATTATAACATTGTAGTTGGAAGGAAGGTCGACAACAACAAAGTCTGCCAAGATTCTTCTCTGGCAAGAGAGTTTGCCTAACTCCGTACTTAGGATGATTTGACCTTGAGCTTCAATAGGATCACCAAAAAACCCTTACAACCTCTTGGAGTATGGCTGAAGGTAACGTTCTTGTATTTCTATTTGTTCTAAAGTTCGAGAGTACAACACATTGATTGAACTCCCGTAATCCATAGAGTCTGATGCACTTGTATCCCAACAACAGCCATGGTTATTACCGTACATCACTTTTGTCCTGCAACATCCCGTATGAATCTCCTTTCGAAAATCTAAACCACTCTGAGTTTGACGTAGTGTTAGTGTCAGACTCCGGTGATCTCATATTATAATTTTGCCAAATGTGGGCATCGCGTGCTTATCTGTACCTTACTCTTCTGGATCCTTCAAGGCATTGATTACCACTTACTAGAGTTCTGATCTCATCTTGGGATAAAAGATCCTGAGCTTGAAGACCTGGTTGAACTCTCCGAGCCGTTCCTTGTTGATTGCCAGCCTAGTTCGTCTCTTTGGGTTTAGCCACTAAATTTTGCAGATTACCTCGTCGAATTAAGGATTCCACTTATTCCTTTAGATTTCTACAATTATTAATGTTATGTCCTATGGTCTTGTGGTATCGACATTACCTCTCTTGATTTTTCCCTAACAAATCCTTTTTCTGAAGTAGGGGTCTACGGAATGTTTCTTTTTCTTCCACTTGCAAGAAAACTTCCTCCAGGGTGCCATTTATTGGATGATATTCATGGAATCTATCCGGATAAGGTTGAGGATGACCTTGGTCCCTCCTTTTTTTTCTCCTTTCACTGTTGAAATCTTTATCCACTTTTTTTCATTTACTTGACATGAGGACTGTAGATTTACCTTGAGTTCCTCCTAGTTGGACGTGGATTCCTCAACACTTATATGTTTTTTAGCTTGACTCAGAAACTCATGGTACGTTTGAGGTCTATCTTCATGTACAGACCACCAAAATCTCATTCTTGGCTTAGCCCCAAAAGAAATGACATAAGTGTGGCATCATCGAAGATCTCTAAACTTCTATGAATTGCTTATTGAATTTGCCGAGGTGACTTTTAAACGATTCATTCTTTCCTTGCTTAATGCTCACCAAGCGCTCCTTAGGTGTGGTTCTCACTTTAGAACCCATAAAATGTGCCAGAAATGCTGTGATAAGGCCATTCCAATTTTTTATGGATCTCTGATATAGCCTTCTAAACCATCTTTGGGCTTTATATCCCAAGGTCAATGGAACACATTATGACATCCCCTACTCTTTGTACTTCCATCTAGGAAGTGTGCTTGTCCAAATGGCTAAGAAGGTCTCCTTCTCCTTCATACCCGGTCAGTTGAGGCATCTTCAACTTTTTAGCCATAGGTTCAACAAGGATATCTGTAGTGAAAGAGGAATGACGTTTGGTGAGATATTCCTCCATATTTCCTTTGCCCTTGGCTTTTAAATCAGTAATACGTTTTCTGGTTCTGGTTGTTCTCATGATTTTTTGACATGGGGTTCAGCATGTTTACTCCAAGGTGTTAAGGAGTGCTGAGATCCTAATCTATCAAACACATTGTTAGTTTTCCCAGTAACTGGCTTTGCTGTTATGGGAGAGCTCCTTACCTTGTCAGTTCGGCTTTTGGAGGATTCTTCTCCTAAGAATTGGAGAGTCATTCTGGTGGGAGGTCGTTTGGTTCTCTCCCTATGTGAGCATTTTACCTCAATGTCTGATGGTAGAGCGTGAGTTTGGTTTCGTTCTAACCTATTGACTACATTTGTCAACTTTTCAATGGCTTCCCTCATCATGATCATCTGAGGATCAACATCTTCGTTTTGACCTGTCCTCTTCCAATATTTGGTGAATTGTTGGTTTGTTCAGGACGAGTATGTGATTGATTTCCGGATGCCGAAAAATTATCCATAATGGTATTTTTTTTTATGGAGAGATAGAGTTGTCTTTACAAGTTAGGGGCCCTCATTCTAACACCAAATCGTTGACCTTGAAAAGCATATGAACAAGATTCAAACCAACTTAAATGGTAAATGAGAAGTTTTATTGATAGTGATTTGGAAATTACAATAGTAACTACAAATGTTTCCTCTTTTTCCTCTTGAATGAGATATTTGAAATATCAAGTGTTTCTTAGATTTTCTCTCCTCTTTATCAAGGCTCCCATCTTCACTTTTATAGGGAAAGATTTACATGCATTTTTCATTTCCATGTCTTATCAACTACAATACCGACCTGAGAAAGTAAATTATTGGCACGTTTGGATTAGGTAATGAGATCGACTTGTCAGTTCATTATGAGTTAACCTTATATGTAGTCCCCAGCAATTAATGAACTATTTAGAGAATGAAGCTAAGGCATGTGATGGCGGAGTTGGTGGACGCTGATGTAAGGTCTTTCATATGTCACTTGTCGATTGACTGTTTATAAAATGTGTAAGGAATCTTTAATCATTATGTTCTACCAAACCTCAACAATAACAAAATCCGAGCTGGCCTCAAATTTCTGAGCTTACATTAGCATAAACTTAATGCATACAACAAGTTGTACTTAACGACTTCAGAGGTCGGATGTTAACAAACTAAATTATACTAACCTATACTAAATTGACCTAACTAACCTAATTTATGGAGAGCTATTGGAATTAAGTGGTTAGGAATTTGGATTTTACTTAGGTTATTTAATATTTAATCATTCCAAATTCATTCAAACTTCTTTCATATGTATTAACAATTCAATTGACCAACTTTATGTAGTACTTTCTCTTGAGCAAAACTAACCCTTTTCACATGCCCAGATTTACTATATCTCTAAGTAAATTCATATACATGCAAAAGCATTCAATTTTAGGAATTTAATCATGATTGCATAACATATAAAAGTATCTCTCGATCTCTTATAATACCTATGTCATTTATTACACGAGCTAAAATTATACATTACCTCTTGATTTCCGTACTATTCCTAAATTAATCAATTGGTGATCGAGCAATTGACACATTAAACACACAATCAACTTACATGAAATTTTTGGAATTAAATAAATATTAAATCTAAGTTATATTGTTCATTCTAGCAACCTATTATTTAGCTAACCATAATTGAGAAAATAAATAATAAAAAGATGAAAAACATAACTGAGTTCAATAATAATAATAATAATAATAATAATAATAATAATTTTAGCGATTGATGTTTGTTGACACCCAATTCCCATCAATGGATCGTCAATCTCCTCTTCCACCCTTGTATGTCTCCCGGTCAATTGTATTATTCAACCTTCAAATCCTAAATTTAAATACAAATCTTGATGATTCAATGTACTTGGATGTGTAATTATGCCACCTCCAAATTGTATTTCTAACCTCTAGTGATGTCACGGCTCGGCCCTTTAAGCCACGAGCCGAGCAGCGAGCCACGAGCTTTTTTTCATTTTTTTACTTTTTTACTTTTTTTAAAAAAAAAATTTTCACGAGCCCACGAGCCGCTCGCGAGCTCGGGCTCGTCATTTGACGAGCCCGAGCGGCTCGTTGCTCGTATTTTAACGAGTCGAGCAGTCGAGCCGACGAGCCGCTCGGCCCGTTTGACACCACTACTAACCTCCCCTAATTATGGAATATAAAATTCATATTTATAGAACTAAATTAAGTCTAAAATAGCGTTTCAAAAGGTTTGAGAACCTTAATTTGTGATTGGGTCTTTGTTTCCTCTTTTAATTCATATTGGATTCTTAAATTTTGTAGCTGAGGTCCTTCAACTTTCAAACTTAACTCCGCAGCATTCAAAATATGTCCAACTTTACTCATTTTTCATCAATTATTGCCTTTTATCATCTGTTCTCATCCAATCCCAGGTTTTAAAACCAAAAAAAAGACTCTCAAAAGTATAATAAAAAACACACAATAATTAAGTATCTAATTCATAAAATTACTCTCAAAAGTCATATTTTTAACGGCCTTTGTTCGTCCTTGAATAATGCAATATATAAACTTAACTAGATTCTAAACAAACACACTCAACTTGATATATGTAATTTAATGTTTCCGAAAATGAATATCTAAATCACAAAATGTAAACAAGATAATAAAACACAAGAATTAAAAGTTATACGCATATTTCATATATTCCACGTCTTACATTCAGCTTTTGTGCGTGTATGTTTTAAATATTCTCAATTCCACCGATGCTACCCGAATCAATTCATGTATTTCAATTTCCAAAGTTTTTTCCCAATCAAAACCAATTCCCAAGTATGCCAATATAATCTCTCATCACTCGTATTGCTCTCTTGATTTTTCAATTTCTCTTTCCAAATGTGAACTAAAGAATTGATATTGGTCTTATTTTTCATCATCATCTCAACCATTCTCAAAATTATAATCAGTGATCAAGACTTAGCCATACAGATGCAGCATTTAAGATTGTTTTGATACTGCCTCAACGCACTTTGATGTGTTTTACTTTTTTTTTTTTTTTGTCTCTTCTTCTGTTTTTAGGATTTTTCTAATTTTTAACGGTAGTTTTCACTCTACATTTTAGGCAGTCTTCTTCCTCAGTAGATTATGTATTGAACATTGGTGATGAATATGATTAAATTACTCAAGTCTAACTTTACACTACAATGTAAATAGCCACGGCTATTGCAATATCTTTCACTTTTTTAGGTCAACGATAAGAACCAAAAAAATAGTAAATTAATGGTGTGCTTGGTTTTTGAAGGATCTAATCACCCCCAAAGTTATAGTAATCGGGGTTTGCAATATGGTTCTAAATGTGGTGATTAGCGTAATTTGGAATTAATATGGTCTTAAAAGATTCCAAGGTAATTAATTTACACAACTCAGCTCAACATACGTGCAATCAAAAATGAATTTGTGCTCAAAATTAAACAAAAGCCAAGTATAAAATAATGGAATTCAAGTAATAATTGAAAATTCGAGAGTTCACGCGAATTGATTCAAATTTTGATCCTAGATATGCACAATATTATTAGTGGGATATGAATCACATTATTCTAGTTAAGTCACACACAAGCATGCATAATAAAGTTATAATTTTATTTTTTTTAGTTTTACTATTATTTTCAATTTTTCTTACCCAAAATTAATCCTAGATTAAATACACAAAAATCATTCACGCAGATTAAATTAAAAGAAAACCTAGATTTTTCACCCCCAAAACTTAATTCATACATTGTCCTCAATGTAACACTTTTGCAGCTTATAGAATCTTTTCATTATTTTTATCCTCCTTAAAAATGATATTTGTTCTTTATACCAATTTTTCCTACAAACAAGATATAAGCAAAATTAGCAACAAACCAATAAGAAATTATAATCAAGATCCCAATAAAAACGTAATTCACACAGATCAACTACTTAACCCATCTATCTCAATTCAATAAAAAAATAAAATAAAACGTGTTGGGATCTTGCTACATGTAATTCAAGATTTACATTATCCCGCCATGATTATAGAGATAGTTTTGTTGACTTAATTTTCAAGTTTATAGAGAGTTTATTTCTATCCTTTCTTTTGTGTCTGTATATTGTGTAAGGTGTAAACCCTAGCTCCCCATGCTAAGAAATTTTGCACGATATAGACTGAATATGTATAGGAAATATTTTCATTGTATTGAAAAATCAATCTTGTTGTATGTACACCTTCTTTTACACCTTGACTTACCAAATTTACATTTGGCATCTCACACAATTAATCCAACTTTAATATAACTGCTGCATCCTTGAAAAATTAATGGGGAATTGATGAGAAAGGCCTTGTCAAAGGACAAAAGGTGAACAAAGGTTTAACTTATATGTTTATCTATAAAAGGGCCTTTTATATTTAGCCCTTGTTTGAGCTTTGTTACGCCTCGTCCAACAAAGCTTAAGCTGAAGCCATGTGGCATGCACGTGGCAAGTGAAAACGTAAGTGGTTGAACCCTCTATCGTTCGAAATGACATGTGTGTCGTTGAGCCCATTGGTTGCAGTCGAGAGCAGATTGACAAAGGCGTCCCAAAGGAGATCTCTGTGCAAGATCTTGTGACAAGAGGGGTGACGTGATAACTCACTAACTGGCTGCTCCACTTAGCTAACAAGTCAAAGTCTATTCTTACATGGCAGGCTTAAAGCCA
>CAIGRH010162373.1:0-10275 GCA_903798295.1 Fraxinus nigra | reverse complement strand
TTTTTTTTTTTTTTAAATAAACCCCCCCCCCCCCCCCCCCCCACCCCGGGGGGGTCCCCAGTTGATTCATCAGGGATCCACCCTTTCTATCCGTCCAATTTCATCTATTAGAAATCAAGTCAAGATTGATCAACTTTATGTGATTCTCAATTAAACTTGTTATTTTGTTTTAACATCAATATACATTGGGATCAAATCATGAACAACTTGAAAGGGAGTGGATTAGGGGAAAAAAAGGATTAAAATAATTATTATTCAAAATGGAAATAAAAAAATCCTCTAAAATCAAGAAAAATCAGAGAAAATGGTCTCGTGTTGAATCAAAAATTGATTATGCTACACTTTCACATAAAAAAATTGAGTGTAATACGGAATGTTATATCATACTCTGTAGTTCTAATAACAGAAACATGCAAAGGTTTCCTCGGGTCAATAGGAGATTGACTCTCGAGTACAAAGACAAAGTGGAGCTTGACAGTAAAATTCACTCATCGAGTAGGACGAAAATCGACCTTAGTGATCATATGATGTCAAGTGGAAGGATCATTGCTCAACAAATAAAAGTTATTTTAGGGATAACAGACTGATCTTCCCGAAGATCTCATATCGACCAAAAAGAAAAAAAAAGAAGACGATCAAGTATGATACAAAACGTTATATCATGGTCTGTTGTGCTAATTCTGTCAATTTTCCATTTATCATGTCACAGGGCTAGGCCATTAGCCCATTCGTTCTATACCCTTTTTCCCGCTACTTTTCTTCGCCATTTTCCCACTCTTTTCTGCCAAATTCCTCTCTCGCAGTGAATGCTTATGTGCGGTGCGAATCGCAGGAGATGATGAACTCGCGAGAGATAGTGTTAGTTTCAACAGCCACAATTTTTGGTGCGGCGGCCTCCGCAATCGTATTTCGCCGATTTTTCTACTTCAATCGCCCCAACAAGCGCTTATCAGCAAACTGCGTCGTTGATGGGAGGAAACCCTCTCCTCAGAACCCGTTTGATCCCACTAAACGAAAAGGGTTTGCCAATTACTTATACATTTAGTATATTTTTCATTCTTTATTGCACTTTCTGCTTGGGATAAACTCAAATAGTGATAACAATGTGATAGTATGCAAGATATTTACTATCACTTTCTGCTTTGGATCAACTCAAATAGTGATAATAATGCGATAGTAGAAAAGAGATTCCTCATTAGTTGAATATTTTTATGTTTTCCACTCCGTGTTTATATAATGTTGAAAGAGGTTCAAGAAGTGATAGTAAAGCAAGGTACAAGTAGCGATGCATAAGGTAGAAGTAGCCATGAACAGTACTTGCTGTAGTATTGCTTTAAAAGGTATAGATTAAAATGCAAGGCAAAACATTGATATTCATTTCAGAATGTTATTTCTTTTCTTATCGAAATGCAGATATTTGTCATGGGATGATTATTTTATGGCTATTGCATTTCTCTCTGCTGAACGATCCAAGGATCCTAACAGGCAGGTAAATTTAAATTATGTAAGATGTAAGCGTTTTCTTGTATTTTTAAGACAGAGGTACCTTGTGAATACCTCTATGTGGTCTATGTGGTATGCAAGAGTTCATGTGAGGAGAAGCGCACGTTGATCATATATAATAATGTTGAAGTATTTACAACCTTAATGTAATAAATCCCAAGCATGATGGAGGAAGACTTGTTTTATTTTGCTGATGAACACCAACAATGGGTTAAGATAGAGTTGTTTTGGTGGGTATCAGCAATGTTGACGAGGCTACGGTCAAAGGGAATTCTTTATGGATTATGAAAGATTACTCGTCATGGACAAAAGAGTGAAAGGTTAGCCATGATAGCAGTTGTGAGATGAAGAGGGCTCTATCTCACCTTAAAGATGACATTGGCTTCTCTTAGTTTAGGAAAATGGAAGTTATTCCCAAGCTAAGATGAGTACGGTATGAAGAAGAAAACATCCACAGCTAAGGAAGGGTATCATGTATGCAAGTGAATTCAATTTTGAGTTTTCCTACTCCTGACTTAGTGGTTAGTTTAATTGTGTTGCCTATTATAAACCACAATTTCTGCCAATCACTTAAGGCTAACTTTGCTCAATGTGCAAGGGGTAGATTATGAGAAGCTAACAGCTTGTTTGAACCCCCATTTTCTTTTGAGAATGCATTTTGACATAGTAGTTTAATGGAAAATGTGTGGTTAAAACATAAGGAAAATTCTTGGATTTGCGTATAATATTATTTTATTGAAAAATGTGTAGTTGAAAATAAGAAAGAGAAAAATGTATTTTGAAAATAATGCCAAGTGTGAGAAATGTACTTGAAAAGTCTAGTCCGTGAAAGTTGGCTCCCTCCTGATATAGATGTTCTTTGTCACTTGACAATGTATCAAAGTCTTAAAGAAATTGATTTTATGGCTTATTTGCATCACATTGTTGGTCATTAGGGTCTGCCCATTCCCAAGCACTCCGGTTTTAATGTTACCCTTCACTATGCACCTTGTCATAAAATTCTCCTTCATTATCTTATGGAATTCAGCTTGGCGCTAGAGGATATATGAACTGATCATTGCTCTCCACACATTTGGCCCAACTGAATGATGGTGAGTTTAATGGAACCTAAAATTCTTACCAAAAAGATGATGAAATGGCTTAAAAGCACATAGGAAAGGAGAAGGATGTAGAACTACACACATGGTATCTTAAAAGCTCGGTAATTAGATTTAGGGCGAGTATGATAAGCTTATAGGTGTTAGCTTCTTTGATCATAGATACGATGGTGTCAACCCAAATACCCATACTTAGCTCTAGGCTAAATTGGAACTATTGACCACTGAGCCTCTGCAGGCCTGCACGGGCAACCTAAAGCTCTAGATCATCTATTGTCTAGCAGTTGGCTGGAAATATGTCACTAGTCCCATAAATATGGGTGTTATGGGCTTAGGAGGACTAGAAGAATAAAAAATAAATAAGCTCAGCCCGTTAATGTGAAAGGCTAATTTTGAAGTATATGTTAAAAAAAAGTTGTGTAAATATTGGTCGAATGAAGACATTCTGAAAAGGAAGAATAAGAAATCCTAATTGTCGAGTTATGAGACTGGCTTGAAGACTGAAATAAAAGATAGAAGATGGAAAAGAAGATTACCTCATTTAAGATGAAAGTGGACACAAAAGTGAATGAACAAAGAGAGAGATGCAAACCTTAAAATAGAACTGGCAAATAGGAAATTATGGATGTCGGCAATAAACAGGCCTGATGGCTGGGTCTGCGAAGAGAGAAGGTTTTGGTTCATGATTGGGCCTACGGAAGCGTAGAAGACAGTAGGCTTGATGTCTATATTACATCGTGTCTATGATTCATACAGTTTTAACATAGATTGACCATTCTCCACTTTGATGGGGTGAGCTGCACCGTGTCTTGTTTTGCGGTGTTATCTACAAATTTCAGTCTCTTTGACACCAAGTTGGCAGAGCATATTTCGATGTCAGAATTTTTTGTTCTTGTTTTACACAATTCAAGTTCCCAAGTTTTATCTTTTTGTGAATTAAATCTACTTTTTACTTAGGAGATTATGGATGTCAGTGATAAACACGCCTGATGGCTGGGTCTGCGAAGAGAGAAAGTTTTGGTTCATGATTGGGCCNGCAATAAACAGGCCTGATGGCTGGGTCTGCGAAGAGAGAAGGTTTTGGTTCATGATTGGGCCTACGGAAGCGTAGAAGACAGTAGGCTTGATGTCTATATTACATCGTGTCTATGATTCATACAGTTTTAACATAGATTGACCATTCTCCACTTTGATGGGGTGAGCTGCACCGTGTCTTGTTTTGCGGTGTTATCTACAAATTTCAGTCTCTTTGACACCAAGTTGGCAGAGCATATTTCGATGTCAGAATTTTTTGTTCTTGTTTTACACAATTCAAGTTCCCAAGTTTTATCTTTTTGTGAATTAAATCTACTTTTTACTTAGGAGATTATGGATGTCAGTGATAAACACGCCTGATGGCTGGGTCTGCGAAGAGAGAAAGTTTTGGTTCATGATTGGGCCTATGGAAGAGTAGAAGACAGTAGGCTTGATGTCTATATTACATCGTGTCTGTGATTCATACAGTATTAACATAGATTGACCATCCTCCACTTTGATGGGGTGAGCTACACCGTGTCTTGTTTTGCGGTGTTATCTACAGATTTCAGTCTCTTTAACACCAAGTTGGCAAAGCATATTTCGATGTCAGAATGTTTTGTTCTTGGTTTTATACGATTCAAATTCCGAAGTTTTATCTTTTTGTGAATTAAATCTACTTTTTACTTTTCTTTTTCTCCCTTCTGGGTTTTCTTGTAGGTTGGAGCTTGTTTGGTGAGTCAAAAGGGCATCATTCTTGGTAAGGTTTCTTGCTAGAGATACTAGTGATTGCATGTGAGGAATGCTCACTATTCAAAATTTGAACTTATTTAGACAAGTTTCAGTTTCCTGTACCCAATTCCATGCCGGCAAACAAGTGTTGTGACTCGGCTTTTGGCAATTTTGATGATTTCAGTTGTGAAAGCCTTATATATGCGGCACCAACTTCTATTGCTGTCATCTTGTGTTTTTTAATCTTGAACCAGGGTTCTTCAGTGAGTGAGGCATTGATGCCATATTTCATGTGGGTTTCTGTATTTTAGCATTTACAACCTACACGATCATTGCAAATTTATTGGGAATCAAAGCTTGAATTGTGCCTTCAAATTTCACTTGGTTCTCTTTAATCACATTAGCAACTCCTAGGAATCACGTCTAAAGCAACTTCAGCCTGGTCCTAGCTGGCCCTTCACCATTCTTAGCCATCTGATCAGGTCTATTGGGCACCAACCCCATTTTAGTGCTTCATTGGTCAAAGCATTAGAATATCAGCATTCCACTATTTACTGCTAATTATAAATATTATTTATAATCAATTCCACAAGACAATGATTTGCTACATCTCAAAGAATCATCTCCATGCGTTTTTTGCAGTAACATTTTTCAAAGCATGTTTTTGTATGCATTTGCATGTGTTTTTTCTTTCGATCATATAAAGTACGGAAATTGAGGGTGTGTTTGGGCCACATTATTTTGGAAGAATGTATTTTGGAATAATAGATTGATGGATAATGTGTTGTTGAAAAAGAAAGAAACGTTATTGATGTGATGAAAAATATTATTTTATTGAAAAATGTGTGGTTAAAAATAAGAAGAATGAGAATGAAAAAAATATGACTCAAACATGGGCTAAGTATTTTTCATATGTTACTATGATGGCTTGCTGATATGATTTGAAGGTTAGGTAATATGACAAAAGCAGCACAGATAGTGATGAGTAATAGAATGTGTCTATGCATCCCATTTTCATGTGTTACATATGCATGAATTTGAGCACATACATTTTAGCATGCGATTGATTGTGGATATAGAAACCTTCAATATGTTTTTGGCTGTTCCACCATTCCCCAAGCTTATAATTACCGATCCTCTATTATGAACCCAGTAATGGCTTATGTTTCTCAATCTATGCATAGCATTCGGAAGCAATCTTCCCTCAACTTAATAAACACATTTGACACTTTGAATATAAGTTCATTGTGATCATGTAATATGCTTGCTTGGTGATTATTTAGCCCCTGTTTGAGCCCCATATTTCACAAAAAAATGAATATTGTAATATTGAATTTTTGGAAAATGTGTGGTTGAAAAGTAGAAAAAAGTTTTGTGTTTACGTGCAAATTATTTTATTGTAAGAATGTGTAGTTGAAAATGAGTTTGGAAAAAAATGAATTTTAGATAATGAGGCTCAAACAGGGGCTTAGTGAACCCAAAAATAGTAATATGATGAAATAAAGTAATCTGAATAAGTTAATTAAATTTTGGTGCATTGGTGCTATTGTCCTAGTCAGGCATCGGCTACAATGGTTTCCCACGTGGTTGTTCAGATGACAAGCTTCCGTGGTCTAAGGTTGGTGTATTTTTTATTTATAATTTTTTAAAAAACTTAAGTTAAATTTAAAGAATTGAGTATTTGCAACTCATGCCTTGATATTTCAGAAATCCAAAAATGATGATCCCTTGGAGACGAAGTACCCGTAAGTTACATGACATCAAAATTGACTAGTAAAAGTTTTATATGAATCAATTTTTATTCTTTCCCTTTTCTTTGATCATCTCCTCAATTTGACACACGATCAATTTCGCTTGTTAATTGCAGTTATGTATGCCATGCTGAAGTAAATGCTATCTTGAATACAAATCATGCATCTGCTGCAGGACAAGTTAGTTATATATTCTAATTTAACTTTTTCACTAATCTCCATTTGAGTTAATTCATTAAGTGCTTTCCTTCTCTTTCTGGATTCAGGTTTACCTTTGCTAATTATTTGTTATGTCCATTACATTTGCAGAGGCTTTATGTTACAATGTTTCCTTGCAATGAATGTGCCAAGATAATTATTCAGGTGAAAGAAAGCTGGTCTGTGTATATGTTATTCAATTATCCGAAATTAAATCCCAAGTTTATGAAAGTTATATGCATGACCCCACCCAACCATAGTTGTAGTTGGTGTTGGAAATTTTTTGTATCCCGGGCATCAACTTTCTCATGCATCTGCTACACATATTGAAGCAAAAGAAATGACCGGAAGCTCGAAAGAGGTGGTTGATGAATCTAACCAAAATATTACCTGATCAGAAGTCTGAAAAAGAATCAAACTTTCTAGTCTCTGCAAATTATATAATAGAGATCTTATGATTCTACTGTAGCACTAAATATAGTAACTTGGAACTGCGGAGACACACAGTTGTAATTTGATGCCAATATATTATAATTTATATTGGAGATCGCCACTTTGTAAGAACTTCTGGATGCATTCCAAACCATTAGAAATTTATTTGCTGAAACTAAATACTCCCTGGGTTAACTGACATAGGATACAATACGAGAATTATAGAAGGAGAAGGGAAGAGAAGAGAAAGAAAGGGAAAAAAGAGAAGAATTGAGGGCAAGAGGAAATCAATTTATTTCATACAATCAGGTTGTCCATTACATTGAGTGAGCCCTTCTACTTATGGAGCAAATAAACTAAAAGAAGTTAAAAAGGAAACAAACTTCTAACAAACTATAATTCTATCAAAATATCAAAATTAATCTAATATAATCTAATCTAATCAAATATATTTTAAATCAAACTCTTATTATAAAATGCTAATTAAAATTTATCTTTATTTTAATCTCTATCTTGATCTCCATCACTAACATTTCTAGTCATTCATGAATGCCTGTCTCACTAAAGCTCAAACATAACATGAAGTTTATACTTTTCAAGATAATCAAAATTCCTGCATAATTATTAAATGTATTGACATCCTTGTATGTATATTTACTTTGCTGATTTACCTATTTCCAGTGTACTTGCGCGTGGCTGTAACATTTAAAAATTTTTGATTTACTTTTCATCTTTGTGCATATATCTGGTTTCATTTTTTTTCTTCCAGAAATTAACAGTTATTCTTGCAGTCAGGTGTCTTGGAAGTTATCTACTATGTGGAAAAGAGATTGGTTAATTCGGAAACTGCCTATGCAGCTTCTCACAAGCTTCTATCCATGGCTGGTGTAAAAGTAAGTCGATTAGTATTTGCTTAGAAAAGCTTTGTCTACCAACACTCATATTAGAGTAATGCTATTTATCACCACCAGTGTCAAGCACTAGTCTAGGTGGTAATTATATGATATTAAATGATATATTCATTTAATAACATGACTCATTTAATTTATCATATAAAGTGTACCTATCTAAACTGGTGTTCTAGCACACTGGTGCTATATAGTATTATTCTTGATCTTAAGATTGAGTAAGCATCAAGAGGGAGTTATCTCCATAATATTGTGCCTTTTCTTGAAAAGAAAAGATTGACAATGAAATAAAACAGAGGGAAGGAAAGAGTGCAACAAAAGTTATATTTCTATTTTATATTTGGTTTTTAGTAGATTTTATGAAAAAACACGAGTTTGACAAAAATAAGAAAATAGATATTGCACAGTCGACTGAAAGCAAGTGATGGATTATTTTGTATTGACTTGACAATTTGTTGCTTATTTGTTAGGTAAGGAGACATCAACCACAGATGGATCAGATTTTGATCAATTTCGAGGAGTACTAGATGTTCCTAAAATGGCTGCAGTTGCATGGTATGTTCTTTGTACCCCATATTATTAATACAGTTAACTTCTCATTTGCAGTTAATGCATCGTAGAAGTTTATACGGATTCTGATGTTCATGTCCTACATGAATCAAATACCAACCCTCGGATACTCCGTGACACATGTCCAGGATGTCATGTGACATGTCCTACTTATATATATTTGAAATTTTGAAACAAGATGGGCACCTCCTGGCCTGTCTTTTTTGTGTTTCGAATTTGTATGTCCTCTAACATGTAGTGGATACGTCAAGTCTGATATAAAACTTGTAATGTTAGGTTAGGAAGAATAATTTAATTGTATTACCTAATTGTATAAAAGATTCAACGTAAGCTAAAATAAATTGTAGGAAAATCATCTTTAAATAGTTACACTACTATATGCAATTTTTTGATGCATGAATATGTTACATTGTCATAGTAATGATTCAAAATAAAACTTACAGTCAATCCTAGTGTTCAAAAGATTTCACATCAACGTGCATATGTTTTGTGTCCATATCCGTGCTTCATAGAAAGAAACTTTCTCCAACACTCTTATTACATATCTCATCACTCACGTCTACTAGAAACATATGAATGAATAAATAGCTAGCTATGGAAATTATAAAGCATAAATGAAGTTGTTTCTAACAGCCTTTTGCTATATTCTGTAGTACGACAGCATGAATAGAAGCAACTATACAAGACTGAGAGTGATTGCTGCTTGCTATGAAAGAGGGAATGGATGCCTAACAGAGCACAGGGTAGGATTTCAAAGCAGTTACCATGCCCGGAGTTTATAAGGACTGAATCTCGTTTGATATTTATGTAGTTGTGTTTGTTGTAACACATTGCTTGTGTTGACAGTGCAATTTTTACAATGTACTAATTGCGGTATTAGTTTTAAGCATTTACTTTGAGAGCATATGATTTCAGAAACACGAATAATTTCAGCATCAATATGAAAAAAGAAAGGTATATTTCAGAGTTTGTTGTGTGCCTTTGCAATGATGTATATTTGGATTGTTTTCTGCTAGTAATATTGATAGACAGGGCTTCATTTTGTTAGTGTCAATGTTTTCTTCAACTTTGTTGAGCATATGAAGAAGTATTAACCTTCATCCTCACCTTTGCTCGCTCTCTTTTTCTTGCTCTGCCTCTTTTTTTCAAACCCAAATAGGATTATAAGGTTCCTTTCCCTTTTCGTTCGACGATCCTTACAGAAATGGAACCATGATTACAATTACTAACTCCCTTCTTCCTCTGGAAGTATCTCTGGTCTCGTGATCCCTGCACGTGTTTCTATTCTAGGGAAGCTTCTTTTTCCTTCAAAAGAATCTCTCGCATGTATTTTGTTATCTAAAAGAATAAAACTATAGCATGTAAAAGAATCTTGCATTTTCCACACTTCAAAGGTACCATAGAAGGAGCTCTTACGCCTGATTACTTGCATAGCGCTAGCATGATGTAAAGCATGTTGCTGAGAAATACCTAGCAATAATTTGAACAGAACCCAAAGTGATTTGAAATAGATTTCAAGTCGCGTGTTGATTTGTCCTTCATTGAATGGGTGTATAAGGGAATAAGATTTGCCTCTAGGATACAATAGAATCAATGCAATGCTTATCGGCATTTATATCTGCAAGGACCATAATCGGGAATTGTTTGATTGATTCTCTTTATGAGGAAGAGACGAAATATAATTAACTTGAATTCGGGTTTTAGTAAAACATTGGATTTCTTCCACTTGGATCTGGAACCTACGTGCTAATGCTCATGATTTCGATAGCCCTACTAGTGATTTTGCACTTAACAATGACAAACCCAACACCAAATATATATTTAAATGGTCATGAGAATCTTTGTAATATAGTTGTGCACTAATCCGAACACAAGGCAAATTTTAAAGTGAACAAAAGAAAATAAGAAGTCGAAACAAGCAGAAAATAGGAGAAGAAAGTTGTATATCACTTTTCTAAAGAAACAATCAATCAATCTATTATAGATTGTAATAAATACTTCCGAAGAGTTACATCTCTTCATTAGAGTCATAGCCGTTCAACTTTAAATTTAGCCTCTGTTTGAAACCCA